>JARVZY010011140.1:0-85000 GCA_030686995.1 Artemisia argyi | reverse complement strand
ATTTTACAAATTTTACATCTTTGGTTTACTAGTTGACGCTTCACTTGAGTTAAAGCCTATGCCCGTTTTATCATTATGTGTCTTTCCTACATTTAATATATCCTTTAACGGGTGAGTACTCTTTTCAAATTCTACGAACCTAGACACGTCTTTTTCAAGTGCAATTTGTGTTTCTTTTAGTTTTTGGCTTTCTAAACGTAATTTTTGACATGACGCACATTAAATAGCTTTGTTTATCTTAAGTCTTTTGATAATATGACATGCCACTACATTAAAAGGGCAAATTCTACATTGTTACTTTTACATTTAATGAAGACATGTATTTTTATTTATACATTTACATACTATAAGATTTGTTAAAAATGAACATAATTATGAACGTGTTGAAACATGATTTTGTCTATGATTAAGGCATGCGAAAAACTCTTATCAATGTAGTAACAAATAATTAAACTATCTAAAAATGGTCACGCTTTCAAGCATGTAAATTTTTTATAAAAAAAGTTAAAGACAGATAGAGAGTGGATCATATATTTTCTAAACGCTTGTATGTGTGAGAGTATTTTAGTTGATTTATTTGGCAATATGATTTCTACACGCTTGTGGGTGTGGATATATTCATATTATTCTTCTATACTTATATATAGGTACTTTAGATTTTTTTTGTCTACACCTTTTCATATGAACATTTAACTATTTTGTCCACATTTGCAAATGTTAAGATATTACTCACGTAATATTTATTCACACAACAGGAAAGCGTGAACTTTAATTTTTAATCATTTAAAAGCATGCATTTTTTTAGTTGAAAAATGTATAGAATTTGACAATTTGTTGTAATGTTATTTTCAAAAGAATTAGGTTTGAAATACAAAAAAGGCTAGCGACACAATTTGTTGCTCGTTTGCTTTCCACCTCTATTTAGCTCCGAATATATATATATATATATATATATATATATATAATAAAAAAGAAGCTCCGAATCTATGTATATAATAAAAAATATAAAGAAAAACCATACAAATGTTTTAGATAATAAAAAATATAAAGCAAAACCATATATATATATATATATATATATATATATATATATATATATATATATATATATATATATATATATATATATATATATATATATATATATATATATATAAAGCAAAACCATTCAAATGTTTTAGATAAGGGGAAAAAAAAAGCCAGTCAAATACTTGTCAATTAACTTACTTTGATATTATTCAAGATTATGTTAGTTAAAATACCTAAATAAATTTCACTTAACATGTTTAAATGTGGATAAGAGATAGAATTTCAATGATAAGGTTGATGATTAGTACATTGGTGGTGGTGCATGCAAAATACTAAAAGACAGGGAAGTTTATATTAACCCTCTCATATGAAGGTTTCGTGAAGCCTGTATATTGCAGGTTATATGTTGTGCATCACAATTTATACATTTTGACCAAAATTCTCTATTATTACATCATACTAAATGTCATTTTTGACTTTGCAAAGTTTTTTTTCTCAACTTTGACTATAAATATATGTGTTTGTGTAATATAATACTTGATACAAAATATATGAATGGATTAAGTTTTAAATGTATTTTCATTGTATATAATTTTTATCAAATACTATATAACACAAGCAAAAATATTTAAAGTCAAAGTTGGTAAAAAAAGACTTGAAAAGTCAAACATAGACATTTAATATGAGACGGAGGGAGTAACATTAAAAAGATACGTAGTACACATTACTTCCACAAAAGTAACGGTACATTCTTGGTGCATGAATTTATATCAGAGGTTTTTCTATCGGGACATACTATATGGACACCCTTTATGATGTGACATAAGGGGGGTTTGGTCAAATATTATGTTTGTCCCTCTTTTGTTTTTAGTATAACAAAGTATTTGTTAGTTTATGTTCTGTGTTTCTGACAGTTTTAAACGTTTGACTTATTAAATTTTTTGTTTTATACTTTTAAGTTTACAGTTTTTTTATATAAACAAAATTATAAAAATAAAAAGAATAAAAAAATCAAAAAAATCAGAGAGAGAGAGAGAGAGAGAGAGAGGTCCCCTTTGTAAAAGAAAGAGAGGGTCCTAATAACCTCTTTTTTTTTTCTATCTTGTGCCCTAGGGGCACAAGATAAGAAGGAGAAAAGTACAAAAAAATACTCATGAACACACAAAAAAAAAAAAAAAAAAAAAAAAATTGGATATCTATAAAAAAAATTATTTTTTGTAGTCCTATAAGTACTTTTTGTGTACTTTTATCCTTCTTATCTTGTGACCATATGATACAAGATAGAAAAACCCTTATATCAATAAAAGTAAAAGGTATGATGAATAAGTGGATGTTTACTAAATTAAGTGGTGAATGCCTTTGTGTGTATCAATCAATTATTCAAAAGAGAAGAGTTTTTGAAAAATCCTCCTATTAAGAGGGAATAATGGATAGACTATTCATTAAGTGAGAATAAATCATAACCACTTTTAACATGGCACCCAATTTGGTACAACCATTTGTACGTCACCGCACCGCTTGGTTCGGTCATTTCATAAATACCCACTTAAAAAGATCTCCCTTGAATTTTTTCAAGATCGGCTACAAGCAGGTGCAACATGTGCATTGGCACAAGGCCACACCAAAGAAAGGACCACCAGAAGAAGTTGGAAACATTATTATATATAGGAATTATATATCATCCCAATACTTTCTAAAATATTAAATAATAGTAGCCACTAGCCAACAGGTCAAAAGTTATACAATAATACTTTCATAACTCTGAATTTGAGTATTTGACTTTCATCTTTTATGTTCTAGGTCAATAAGGGCTAAGACCCGATTTATACAAAAGCATAAAACGTTTATCATTAGGAGGGAGGGAGAGAGAGAGAGAGTGAAAAAAAAAAAAAAAAAAAAAAAGACCTTCACAAGCACTTTGGAGAAGTAAAGGTCAAACGTTGGGCAATAATTTTTTAATAATCGATCCTTTGGCAATTGGCTTATCCCAAATTTTGAAAATTTCACCATTAATTAACTAGGTAATGTTTAAACTGTTGTTTTGACTTTTTGTTAAATTTTTTGCTTTTTATGGTTCAACGTTTTATATTCTAAGCTATAATTGTCAATTGTTTAGTTACTTATTAGTTAGAGTAGTTATTTACGTCTTTTGGTTTAACACAAAGTATATGCTATATAATATGTTATGTTTTAAAAATATTTGCTCTGTAAAATAAGATATGCTATATTATATGTTACTTATTAGTTAGATGTTATGTCTTTTGATTTAACACAAAGTATGATATATTAGATGTTACTGATTAGTTAGATTGGTTATTTACGTTTAATTTTTGTATTTAGTAGGGCCTCCATGTAGTTATGGTAAAGGGCCACCAAAATCATCGAGACGACCCTGAATTTTTTTATTGATTTTGTGTGTGAGTGTAGTGTTTTAAATGGGAATAGTGGGGATCAAATGGCATATGAAATGACATGTCATTAGTGAAAATGTGTTTTTGTGTATGAGTTTAAAAGTGGAGATGGTAAAACGACGCTGAGATATTATTGAAAAGTGAGAATTGGCATGTCAGCACAACTAAGGCTAATTGTTTCACCGAAGGAATAAAAAGATATGACGGTAAAATGTGGGTTGACATTGACGGGTTCGACATAAAATTTGAGTAAATCCATGAGCTTTTTATATAAGACATATTTTAAACATTCCTTTTACCTTAAATTCGTTATTCACATGTGGTATATGTAGGGCTGAGCATCGGGCGAAAACCGGACCGGACCGACCAAGACCGGACCGGACCGAGGACCGAGAACCGGAAAAACCATTGACCGAGACCGGACCGAATATGGTTGGTCCGGTCTCGGTCCGGTCCGGTCCGGTCGGTCTTCGGTCGGTCCGGTCCAATTAGGCAAGTTTTTTCGGGTTTTTGGTCGGTCCGGACCGGACCGACCGGACCGAGGACCGAATTTGGCAAAAAGCTTAGACCGAGGACCGGACCGAATGTGGTCGGTCCGGTCCGGTCGGTCTCGGTCCGGTCCATCCGGTCCGTTTGCTCAGCCCTAGGTACATGCATCTAATTAATATCTATACCGAATCTACTATTGTTCAACATCTGGCATATATTATGTACTGACATATATATATATATATACAAAGTTGTAATAGCGTACAATTTTAAAATACCAATATATCACTATTGCACAATTTTAAGATAGTCATGAAAATAGTTTTAAAGGTTCATTTTTAACATGATGTACTACAAATTTTTGGTATGCACAAAACCGGTTTGACCCGACGCTTCGACTGGCAACATGGTGACCCGGTGACTTGACCGGGTCAATTGAAAAACCGGGTTTTAAAACATTAGTTATTTCAGGTTACCAATAACTTTTATTTTGATTGAGTTGAGATTCAATATTATGACTAGCCTATCTGCCTATGTACTTTCAGTTTGGGTATTACAAGTGATGTTGATCATACCAATATATCATTATAATTTGGAACACAATGATTTTGAGTTGAGATTCAATACGATGTTGTATTCCTCATATTCGAAAATCACGAACGAACATTGTCGTGACTCGTGAGCAAACAAGTTGAATCCTTTCCTCACCTTTGTACGCCAAGACAGTGCGATTTGAATGAGATGATGTTATAAACATTGAGTTTGATGAAGGGACCATGAGATATGAGATAAACATCTTAACTTCAACTGAAACGTGTGGCTACCATCCATGACTTTACTAAGGTGTGCTCCAAGCGTTACGGATGATCACCGCAAGCAGGGCGCATAATCGATCGAGTCCAAACCTGATATAAATTATTCTGTTTTTTTCACTGTGTTACAACATTTCTGAGTTAAAATGATCCTAATAACTTTGAATGAGTATAATATTTAGACGTTTGTTAGTAAATTGATATGATAGATATAAAAAATATTCGACCTTTCATCACTCGGAAGTTGGAACGAAGATGTAGTTAATTAGTGGGGTTTTGTTCTTATAAGAAAGAATACAAAGTTGGGCTCCATGTCTAGTACTCAATATTTTTTTAGTACGGAGGTATCTTCAGTGGACCCGGTTAGTTAATTGCTGAGATGATGTAACAAATATTTTTTCCTTTTAATATTTCAAGTGATGGGGTTTTGTTACCAAAACATTCAAATTCACAGTAAATAAAACCACCAGAAATAGCCGGCCGGTTCAGTTTGTTCAGCGACTTAAGTGGACAACTCAAGTGACAATAACGTAAAGTACATTTAAAATTCGCTTTC
Source organism: Artemisia argyi (assembly GCA_030686995.1). Taxonomy (NCBI): domain Eukaryota; kingdom Viridiplantae; phylum Streptophyta; class Magnoliopsida; order Asterales; family Asteraceae; genus Artemisia; species Artemisia argyi. The sequence goes on along the minus strand of JARVZY010011140.1, from coordinate 79,703 downwards.
CGGCTTCATGAGTTGATGCATGTTCAAACCTAGCTAGCATATGTTGTTGACGATTAGATGTTCAAGTTTTGTGTTTGGTTAATGTCAATCATGGTGGTCCTGCGTCCTTGTAAGTTTGGGCCGGAGACCCGGAGTCATGCCGCATGTTTTGTGGTGCATTATTCAGCTTGTAATAATGTAGTATATATTCTCTGGTGTGGATTGTTATAATGGTCTTCTTGTAGAATTTATGGTTTTTGTTTACAAGGTACAGTGGTTTTCGGATGAATGGTGTGTGGTGCTATTTTCTTACACGTAGGAATAGTAATACTTAAAAATATTTTTCGTTTACAAAGAATCCAAAACATATTTATGACATAATATATTCTCATGACTTTATTAATATACGTCACATAAGATGTCGCTCGCAAGCAAGTATCCGTAGTCTTTATAAAACATGCTGCATTATTGCATTAAGGTAGTATTTATATATAATACATCACTGGTGCAGCTTGTTCAATGTTATTACTTAACTCAACCACCATGGCACAATCGTCTCTTCAAACCCATCTCAAGTTCATCCTCCAAAACCGGCCCGAAAGGTGGCTTTACGCCATTTTCTGGCAAGCTTCCAAAAAAACAGACGACCATCTTGTTCTAGAATTTGCTGATTGTTATTTCCCTGAAACCAACTATGTGTTTGGACTAGATGATGTTTCTGATACCCAATGGTTGATTATGTCATCCCTAGGGATGTGTTTTCCAGCTGGACATGATGTTGTGGGCCAGTGTTTTGGTTCACGATCTTGCGTGTGGTTGGCGGGTGATATAGAGTTAGGGAAATATGATAGTAAAAGATGTGAAGAAGTGAGAGTAAATGGGATCAAGTCTTTGGTTTGTATACCAACTAATAACGGTGTCGTTGAATTGGGTTGTTGTGATGTTGTGCAACAAGATTGTGGTTTGATTGAATTGACGAAAACAGTGTTTGATCCGAATAGCTTACCTAATACTCCCTCCGTCCCATAAAAACTGTCCAGTTTGACTTTTCAAAGTCAAACTGGTTCAACTTTGACCTTAAATATTTTTTATGTGTTATATAATACTTGATGAAAAATTATACCAATAAAAAACACACTTAAAACTCAATCCATTCATATATTTTTCATAAAGTATTATATAATACTCACAAAAATAGATAAGGTCAAAGTTGAACCAGTTTGACTCTGAAAAGTCAAACTGGACAGTTTTTATGGGACGGAGGTAGTATCAACTTTCATAATCTTGTTGATGTATGTGAATTCCCTAATCAAGGTGACTATAATCTTTTGTTGTTCTTTTATACGGATTTTTTTTTTTTTTTTTTTTTTACCCATGAACCAGGATCAAAGTTATATATGACTAGTTTTAATTAAATAATGAAAAATCTAGAAAGAAGATGATATTCTGTCTAATATAGGTGAAATATTTAATATAATCGCTAGTAATTAATTCATGAAAAAAGATTGAATGATAAGTATTTTAGTAGGCAGGGTGCAATTGGACTCCGGTATATTGTAGCTAGAAATCTTAGTTATAGTATAGAAACTAGTTAATCATCAATCATTCGATCACATGATGGACCAATTCCCGCCAGTTCTCTGGCTAAGTAGTCCTTTATTTTTCTTAGTTTTAATTTGCCTAACAAAAGCTAGATCATTTTTAGGCCTTCAAAATCAAGTATGTGAAGGTCAGGAAGAAGTGATGAGCACGAAGAAGACGAGGATGTCCTCTTCTGATTCAGATCCACTGGAAATCAATAGCTCATCATCAGTAACAACCAAGAACACATGTACACTGAAGAGGAAGGGTCGACGAGTAAAGGGCACAATCGCTCAGCCAGAAGTATTGGCACCTGGGTACCACGTGGAGGCCGAGCGACAACGAAGAGAGAAGCTAAACCATCGCTTTTATGCACTTAGGAGCGTTGTTCCATACGTTTCAAAGATGGACAAAGCTTCTCTACTAGCAGATGCAGTTACTTATATCAATGAGCTCAAATCCAAAATCCAAAGATTAGAAACTAATAAGGGGTCGGAATCTTCTCCAATGAGACCTAGAAATGACAACCGACTGAACATCAATCAATGTAATCATGTTCATGGTCAAAGAATTACTGGTCATTCAACAGCTAATCAGGTTGAAGTCGAGGTGAAGTTACTTGAATCGGAAGCAATGATTAGGGTACAATCTGCGGAAGTTAATCATCCGGCATGTAAGTTGATGGATGCACTTAGAAGCCTTAATCTGAAGGTTCATTATGCAAGTGTTTCTTGTGTGAAGGATTTGATGTTGCAAGATGTTATAGTGAACCTTCCTATCGGATTCACAAGTGAGGAAGACACCTTACGACTTGCGATTCTTAACAAAATGTGCTTGGATTAACAAATAGTTTTATTTAATGCTTAGTTTCTCTGAGTTTTCATTCCATCTATTGTATCAACATTGTTAAGTTTCTAAAAGTAATTACTGCTTAAACGACGTGTACTAGTCCCGTTTATAACTAACTATACTAAGTGCTGGAATGACGCAATAGTGATTTATTTCTAGGTTCTCAAAACTTTAATGCAATTAGACTTTGATGCAAATAAAAAAACAGCCTTTTAAGTCAGGTTATACCAGAAGTTAGTCAAAACCATTCGAAAAATTGATGGAGTAAAAAACAAGATAACACAAATTGGACCTGTTGATTCACATTAATAACAGGAACAATTCTTCCAACTATCGTTGATTCTAAAAATACTGATAATTAGAGCAATTTTCCCAAAAATAGGCTTTTCATATAACTTGGAAGTGACCAGACAACAATACGTTACACTTATTAAATAGGCTCACAAAGATGAAATTGGCATAAAAAGACAAACGGGCCAAAAATAACCCACTAACAAAGTCCAACAAACCGAGAAAAAACATAAAAACATAAATACCTAAAAAAAATATAGCGTTTTGGGGCTCGAAAGTTCTGTAAACCGATGAAGTTGTTTACCACGACGTTCTCCTTGATCCAAACTTCGATTTGACTAGTCATTGACCTAAAACGTAGCCTCATAGCCCAAGTTCTGCTGATTTTAGTGAGACCCATTTTCTCACACGATCTTAGACCTCTAGAAAAAATAGCATTTCAATTTATCATCAAAGCTTATAAAATTCTTTATCTCATTCGACTTTTACTAATGTATATATTTATACTTTCATACTAATACACAACATTTTATATATATGTTTTAACCCATCATTTAACCTTATGATATATTTATTCTATAATAAATAAATACTAAAAATTATAATTTGAAAAGAAAAATAACCCAGAAAACCGCATAAACCGTATAACCCGAAACTGCAAAACCGTATGGATGTGGATTCTCATTTTTTAAAAACCGCAATTGCTGATGCAAGTTGGTTTTTACCAAAAACCGCACCAACCCTTACCATGCTCAACCCTACTACAATCACATGTATGTTACATTGTTCTGTGATCCAAAAAGCTAGTGTATAGTTTGGTTAATCACCTTATTCCCAAAAAGGCTGAATCATTTTCCCATAAACTAATGCAAAAAACTCAAAATCCCCTCTAAGGTTGCCTTATGACATCCGAGTAGAAATTAAGTTTAGACAAAGAATTCAAATGTTTGATTTCGCTAGCAGGGTACCCGCGTGTTACGGCAACGCGTATCCTGAAATAAAATTTTCCAGTGAATCATGTATTTTAATTTAGGGGATATCTTGCCTGCTGCAACATGCAGGCTTGTTGCCTGCTTTCTCTTTGAAAAATATTTAAAAAAATTATTGTTTTTCTCCTGAATTCAGTCCCTGATACATGTTTCCCCCTGAGGCCCCTTTTTTTTACAAAGAAAAGTAGGCAATTGCCTACTTTTAAAAGCAGGCATCATTTTCCCTTTAATTTATTATGTTCTTTTTAACATTAAATTTACGGATATCAAAAATTTCATGTGACATATTTCATCGTCTTTTTTCAAGCGATTCGTATAACATAAGTCCGTTTGGCCCGTGACCATTTAGCCCGTGCATGTTCGGGCTCGAGCCCGTTTGGCCCTATGCTTTAAAAGTTGTATGTTTTAAAATTAAAAGAGAGACATCAATGCTTTATATGTAGTATAGATATAGACTCTGTATATATAGTTTGACAGTGTGGTTTACCATGCAATATTGAACCTCTTTATGTAGGAAAGATATGGTATGACAGTGTGTCCTTTTTAAACATTCAACATTTCAATCAATACGTATGGCATTCAATACGTATAACATTTCCTTTTTAAACATTCGATACGTATAACATTGCTTGACCAATTTTAAACATTCAAACATTTAACGTCTATATTACATATAAAAGAAAAACAGTCAAATCTTGTAAGTGAAATGTTGAAAGTTAAAGGTAAGAAAAATGCATAATGTAATTAATATTTTTATTAAAAACTCTATTACTTAAAAGTATAATAATTTATTCACATTATACAACTAATTAAAAGCATGAGAAAAGTTCTTTTGTGGATCAATTTTTTTCTACAAACTGAGGGATAAATCCTCACCATCCATCTAGTTTGATCTAATGGTGAGGATTAACCTAAGATTTTCCATGGAAACCTAAGTCCATGTTTTTTTTTCCTCCTTTTTCTTTGTCTTTTTGTCTTTTTTTATTTATTTAATTTTTTTTAATAACGTATTCTATAAATCCAGTGTTTTTTTTAAAATAAATTCATGTTTCTTTCACTTTATTACGTTTTCGTCTATTTTTGTCTGTTTTCACTTGTTTATATACGTTCTCAGATGTTTTGTCCGTTTTTAGACGTTTTTGTCCGTTTTCAGCAGTTTTTATATGTCTTCAAACGTTTTTGTCTGTTTTCATCCGTTTTTATACGTGTTCGTCCGTTTTTGTACGTTTATGTCCGTTTATTAACGTTTTCGTCTGTCTTTATGTATTTTTGTCCGTTTTCATATGTTTTCGTTTGTCTTCATATGTTTTCAGTAGTTTTATATGTTTTTGGGCAATTTTTATACGTTTTCATCTGTTTTCATCAATTTTTCATATGTTTTCGTCCATTTTCAGCCGTGTTTTTACAGTTTCATGCGTATTTGCTTGTTTTTTTATGTTTTCGTTTGTTTTCATACGTTTCTGAATATCACAATTGATATTCTTAATATCACAAGTGATTTCCGGTGATATCACTTGTGATATTAAGAATGATATTCATAAACGTATGAAAACAAACGAAAACGTATGAAAACGAACGAAAACAGACAAAAACGTAAGAAAGTGAAAAAAAAACGTGAATTAAAAAAAACGTGAAAATCACTTGTGATATTATGAATATCACTTGTAATTTTGTGAATATCACTTGTAATTTTTATGTTACAAAACATTAGTTGAAAATCACTTGTGATATTCAGAATATCACTTGTGATATTCTGAATATCACTTTTGATTTTCTAAATGTTGCTTGTTATATCCTGAATATCACTTGTGATATTCAGAATAACATTTGTGATTTTCATGTTACAAAACATTTGTTGAAAATAACTTGTTATATTCAGAATATCACTTGTGACATTAAACGAACGAAAATGGCCAAAAAGTTATAAATACAAACAAAAATGTAAGAAAGTAATGAAAACGTGAATTTAAAAAAAAAACGTGAAATCACTTGTGATTTTCTGAATATCACTTGTGATATTCAGAACATTACTTGTGATTTTCATCTTACAAAACATTTGTTGAAAATAACTTTTGATATTCAGAATATCACTTGTGATATTCTGAATATCAATATCACTTGTGATATTCAGAATATCACTTGTGATATTCAGAATATTACAAGTGATATTCTGAATATCACTTGTGATTTTCTGAATATCACTTGTGATTTTTATGTTACAAAATATTAGTTGAAAATCACTTGTGATGTTCAGGAATATCACTTGTGATATTCAAAAACATATGAAAAATGTCTGAAAATGGCCAAAAACATTTAAAAACGGATGAAGATGTAAAAAAAATGGACGAAAACGTAAGAAAAACGGAGAAATATGTAGAAAAACGGACTAAAACATCTGAAAACAGACAAAAATATATAAAAATGGACGAAAACATATAAAACGGTCGAAAACGTATGAAAACAGATGAAAACATATGAAAACGGACGAAAACGTATACAAACGGACGAAATGTATGAAAATGGATGAAAATGGACGAAAACAGATGAAAACGTATCGGTCGTAAAACGTATAAAAACGGATGAAAATAGACGAAAAAATAAGAAAATGGACGAATATGTATGAAGACGGACGAAAACATATGAAAACGTGCCAAAACGTAAGAAAACGGACGAATATATATGAAAACGGACGAAAACGTAAGGAAACGTATGAAAATGGATGAATATTTATGAAAACGGACGAATATGTCTAAAATCGGATGAAAAAGTTAGAAAGTGAAAAAACGTAAATTAAATTAAAAAAAAAAATACTCGTAAATTTAAAATAAAAAGGTGTATTTTCTTTTAAAAGAAAGAAAAAAAAGATGACAAAAAAAAGGCATGAAAAAAAAAACGTGAAATTTTGTTTTTAAGATAATTGAAAAAAAAAAAAGACAAAAAGAAGAAAAAAATGCAACAAAAAAAATGCAAGAAAAAAAACGTAAATAGGAAGGGAAAAAAGACAAAAAAAGAAAAAATAAAAACAAAAGTGAATAAAAAGACAATAAAAAGACATGGACTTAGGTTGTCTATTAAATTTTATGTTAATCTTCACCATTAGATCAAACTAGATGAATGTTGGGGATTTGTCCCTCAGTTTGTAACAAAAACTTAGTATGTAAAACAACTCACCTCTTAAAAGCATATCTACCAAATTAAAAACATCCAATTAAAGCACCCTTTACTAAAAAGTACACTAAAATTTTTAAAATGTACAATTTAAAAAAGCTACAACTTAATCTAAAATATAAAATAATTAAACACACTAATTAATGTTATTTTTAAAATACTTTAAAATGTAAAGTACATGTTATTATACACATTATACAAATTAATAAAATACACAAAACTTCATATAATCCAACAAGTTGATGGTACAAATAGTTTGGAAAACCGGACTGGACCAACGGGTTCAACCAGGAACCGGTGTCGCCATCAGTTCGGCTAACCAATAAAAGCCATCTGAAAATGAATCTGAGAGGACCCGTTGGAACAAATACAAATTGGTGAATCAAGTCTCATCGAGATCTATTTCTCCGGTTAATCGTCATATGGTACCCGCCGCCGAAACGCGCGAGTACACTGCTATACTTTATTTAAAGGAAAAATCAAAAAGTAAAAATTAAAAAGTTGAAACTAAAAAAGGAAATGTTGAAAACATATATTTCAAAAGTAAACTATTAATTCACATCGAAAATCGGGTTAACTCAGGACGCTTCAAACCCGACGGATTGACCCTGTTTAATTTGACCCGTTTTCGACGGGAATGGTTCAACCGATTGAACCACCCGGGTCAAACCGTATTTCAAAACATTATATTCAATCCCTAAATCTTCAAACTTTTATTATTTTTTGTTTATAACCCATAAACTTTTTTTTTATCACTAAACGATTTGTCGTTATAAAATCTCATTGCTATGCACGGATACTCGTCTAATTTCAAACAATACGTATAACATTCCTTGACCAATTTTTTTTAGCTTGACCAAATTTTCAACATTCTACAATTCAACTTTATCTATTTTTCCTTTTTATATAGTAAAGATATAAACAATTTACCTCAACAATAGTTATGGAACTATTTAATGTTCTTTTCTTTTTCCGTGTTTTTTTTTTTTTTTTTTTTTTTTTTTTTTTTTTTTTAACAATAATGGTTTATGAAAGTTATTTGTTCATAGTTGGCACAAAGAGGAGGAACACATTATTTTTCAAATATTTTCAAGTTTCAACTAATCTTTCACCGTATCGTTTGCCACAAGGTCACCATTACCTAACTAACTGATTTATTGCATCTGTTACTTTTTTCACTTGCAAGGCCATTGCAACTAAAAGCAAGACTATTGAATCATATTTTTGCTGATTTTCCTTGTGAAACCATTTGCACTTGAAACAGATAAGCACTTTAAAATATGCAATCCCAAGCACCCCTTAATATAAAGTTGACTGTATGCTTGTTTGTCTATGGCATATAGATTGTATAACCAAGTATAACACTTAGGATGAGATATAGATTGTTTACGGTTTGTCCGATATCCCATATTATTAGTCTTGGCTAGAAACTTATGCTCAAACGGACTCTAAGCAGAGGCGTAGCTATGTGGGGGCGGGGAGGGGCGCCTGACCCCCCGAATTTTTTTTGCGATGTAGGGGGTATATAGTTTTCGTGTAGAAAAATTTCGGTATATTCGGTTTCGACCCCCCATTTTAATTGTGAATTTTTTTGTATACATTAAGCAATAAAATTTTGATCAATTACATTTTACATTAAGCCCATCTACCCAAACTAAAACCTATTAATAAACCAAATCCCAAACTAAAATCCATTACTTATTTACTTAGCCCATTAAAAAAAATAGCGTTAAGAAAAAAAAATTGATCCCGACCCCCCACTCAAAATTTTCTAGCTTCGCCACTGACTCTAAGCTTGTGTATGAACCATGCAACCTATCTTGACCCTTTATACCAGGTAACAAACCCTATCAAATCTATCGTAAACCATAATTATACATATAATACAATTCCCGTGGGGTACTATTCACTTTATTAAAATAATGTTCCTGCTATAGTATATCTGTGAGTGTGGCTACAGTAGTAATGCATTAAAATAGTGCTTAATGTGTGCTGTGTATTTTCTACATTCCAGACTCCAGAGTCTTCCTCCTCACAAACCACAGGCGCATACACACAAAACACACACACACAATCAGATATCAAACATAAAAGGCACACACACGGAACAAAAACACCCACATCAAAACACACTAAATTTCAAACATTCATTAGATTTTGAAAATAGTCCACTAAAATAAGAAACATATCCAAATTTTAAGGGAAGCAAGATTTTGAATAACAACAGAAACAGAGTCTGAAAGTAACCTAGAGCTTGCATATACCAAATTTTGTTATTGTTGTCCCTAATATCATCAGTGGCGCTGATTAGCATGTGCAAGTGGAACAACCGCACATGGCCACCTTTTGTGAGGGGCCTCCAATTTAGTATATATCAATTAGTATTTATACATTTCTAAGTATATTTATACATGTCTAACTTGAATTTTTATAGCCCTTTTTAAATATTATGTGGGGGGGGGGGGGGGGCTCCAATTTCACTGGTACGAAAAGTGGTATTGGTCACGCCAGAAATGTGTGACGATATGCATATAGTCACACACGTTTTTTTTGTTGTGTGTCACCAAAGGTCGCGCCACCGTAGGTTGCATATGGTCATATTGTTGAGTTCGTGACCTTTTTCATAAAAAAAAAGTGACCAAAACCCCGAATATGTCTGACAAATTAAGCACAAGTTCTTTTGGACTAGTCCTTATCAGTGACCGTAAACACTTTATATTCACACAAATGTTTTTTGAGAGTAGCTATTGTTCGTCATTTGCCCACATAAATATATAATATATGTGACATTTGAGATGATTTATTCTATTAAATGTGTATTTTGTGTGACTATTTCTCGTCCTGTGGCCACATGAATATATAATAGATATGACATTTGTGATGATTTAGTCACACAACGGGTGTTATTTTTTTTTTGGAGATAGTCGCATACAATTAAGCAAATAGTGGCCAAAAGTGTTAATAAGTATGGCCATATGCTGTTTAAAATGAAGAAATGTGTGTTTTGTGTGACTGTTGATCATCCAACGGTCACATGAATTTTATGTTTATGTGGTCTCTTGTAATATTTAGTCACACAAATGTTTGTTTTGGGTATTTAGTCACATACAATTAAGCAAACAGTTGTCAAAAGTTTTAATAAGTGTGACCATATGCTGTTTAAAGTGCAAAAATGTGTATTTTTTGTGACTATTGTTCATCCAATAATCACATGAATTTTATGTTTGTGTGGCCTTTTGTAATATTTAGTCACACAAAGCATGTTTGTTTTGGTTATTTAGTCACATACAATTAAGCAAACAGTGGCTAAAAGTGTTAATAAGTGTGACCATATACGGTTTAAAGTGAAGAAATGTATATTTTGTGCGACTATTGTTCATCCAATGGTCACATGAATTTTCAGTTTGTCTGGCATTTTGTGAGATTTAGTCACACATCGAATTAAACAAAGAGTGACCAACAATGTTTGTACTGCTGCTGCTGGAGGAGAGTTACTACTGCTAGTGCTACGCTAGTACTGGTCGAGCAAGTTATTACTGCTAGTATATATATAAAATAGAATTACAATCAAAAAGCAATTTCAAATTGAATATAAATGAATCAAAAAATATAAATGAATCAAAGAATATAGAATTGTAATGTTGTACATAAATGAATCAAAGAATATAGAATTGTAATGGTGTACTCAACTAGCATAAGTTAAAGCCTTTTGACTCTTCGTCCTAGCTTGTTTTTGAATGAAATTAAAAGAGACATAATTAATTTTGCGCTTCGATGGTACTTTTGGAACAGAATTTTTGTCACCAATCTTTTGTATCTGACTTGGTGGTGTAACCTGCAGTAAATAAAAGATGCTTGTATCAAACGTTGAATTAAATATGAAGAATTATATATATGCAGGTTGAAAAAACACATGTATGTACCTCCTTATGATCAAGAACAACTTGATCCTTTGGCCATGCAAAGAAACCACCTACAGCTTCCAAAACTGTTTCTAACCCATTATTCCCTACGTCCGGTATGCATGCTGCATCCACTAACGATTCATCAATTGAGACTCTGTAGCAATCATTTGGGAGTGGTTGGTTTTGCAACATTTGTTTTCCTTGAGTCTTGTATATGGTACCCAAAGCAACAATATTTGTTTCTTTACGTGCCACAGTTTGCACCTGATTGTCTAAAAAAAAGAACTTTTGCATGTATATATCAGAAATTATTTAAACAAAATAATAACAAGAAACATGTTGAAATACATACTGTTGGTAGTGCTTGTGTTGTTGGAGACACATTTTCTTGCGATAGGGAAGATAGAGACCCGTTTTGTCGTGCCTTAGCCATTTTCTTAGCTCCAACATTTTTAACAGGTTCCTATATGTATATATAGGAAACATGGTACATTATTTAAAAAAAATAATAACAAGAAACATGTTGAAATACATACTGTTTGTAGTTCTTGTATTGGAGACACATCTCTTTGCGATTGGGAATCTGCAGACCCGTTTTGTCGTGACTTAGGTGTTTTCTTAGGTCTGACATTTTTAACAGGTTCCTATATATATATATATAAAACACGGTACATTAGTCATGTATGTAAAATAAAAAAATCAAAGGGGATGTTTTATTCCTTACCATTCTTTCCATTACTAGTACCTTTTCCGAATGTACAAGCCCATTAAGCTTCTTCTGAATTATCACTTCTTTTCCACATACACCAACAATTGACTGTGTTCTGTTCACTTAATTGGTGCTGCTATCTGTATTGGCAATGGCCATTAGAGTCACCTACAATATAAATTAAGAAATACATTGACTCAGTAGCATAAGTGGTGTTAGCATTAGAAAATGAAATTGTTAACAACATAAATAATGGCTTACATCTGAGGCTAATGGCAATTGAGATGGTAAATTCAACTGCAACCCTTGTGAATTCAACTGAGTCAAGACTTTAGTAAGCAGTCTCTTTGTTTCTGCCATCTCATTGGACAATTTCTTTACTAATACATCTTTTTCTATCATCTCGGTGGACAGTTTCTTGACCAGTAGATCTTTCTGTTGACGCTCGCGTCTCACATTATCTAGTTGAGTTTGAAGTAACTCAAGTCTTTCATCAGTTTCTTTTATGCTACGAGGAAGATTAAAATACCTCTTGTATGTAAGTTCACTTCCTACTCCTCTTGCATAACCTCCCTTTTCCTTACCAAACACAACTGTCATGGCATCAGTGCCATCATCAATAGCCAAGGTTCCTTCCTTGATAAGAATAAGAAAAAATTCTAGCCACACATTTTAAATAAGGGAGATATTTTCAAGGGGAGATGCATATATTTTAATAGGTGCATCTGAAATGTGTGGTTGTCGTTTATTCTGATCCTTCTTATTTTAATTTTTCTTCTTATTTGGTCATAACTATAACTATATATATATTGAAGCGTTCAAATGAGAAGCTCAAATTTTGTGAGAACGCGAAAAGCAATCCTAACCACTCATTTTATACTTCTTTAACTTTAATCTAATAGCTAATATTATTTAATCAACTTTTAAAAAATTCCTTAAAGAATTTTGAAAAATTTTAAAAAAAATTTCGAAAATTTCAAAAAATTTCGAAAAGTTTTTTTCAATTTTTTTTTTCAATTTTTTTTCGAAAAGATTTTTTTATAATTTTTTTTTCGAAAATTTGTTTTTTTTGAATTTTTTTTTCTAAAATTCTTTTTCCCAAAAATTTTTTTTTCGAAAAATTCTTCTTTTTCAAAAATTTTTTTTTCGAAAAAAACAATTTCCGAATTTTTCCGAATTTTTTTTTCCTGAAATTTTTTTTGTCACATGTGAAAAAAAATTTGGAAATTTTCAAAAAAAATTTCAAAAATTTTTTGAAAATTTTTCAAAAAAAATTTTGAAATTTTTTTCAAAATTTTTCAAAAAAATTTCCGAAAATTTTTTGAAAATTTTTCACAAAAATTTTCGAAATTTTTTTGAAATTTTTTCGAAATTTTTATGAAATTTTTTGAAAATTTTCAAAAAAAATAGTTAGCTAATAATAGCCGTTAGATCAAAGTTTAAGGAGGATAAAATGAGTGGCTAGGATTATTTCTCGCGTTCTCACAAAAATTAGATTTCTCACATGAATAACCTCCTATATATATATATATATATATATATATATATATATATATATATATATATATATATATATATATATATATATATATATATATATATATCTATATATATATATATATATATATATATATATATATATATATATATATATATATATATATATATATATATATATATATATATATATCTTTACTATATATAAAGGAAAAATGGTCAAAGGTGAAAGTGGAAAAGTCAAGAAAGTGAAATATGAAATGTTGAAAAATGTATATAAAAAAATTTTGAAATGCATTTAATACTCTTATTAAAATACTCCATTACTTAAAAGTATAATTATTTATTCACATTGTACAACCAATTAAAAACATATCTACCAAATTAAATACAACCAATTAAAACACAAACCGGGTTGACCTGGGACGCTTCAAATACGGCGGGTTGTTCCGGTTTAATTTGACCCATTTTCGACCCAACCTAGCAAGTTGACCCAGTTTAAATCGACCCATTTTTCGACAGGAACGGTTCAACCGGTTGAACCACCCGGGTCGAACCGGGTTTCAAAAGATTATCCATTGCTTAAAAGTACAACGATTTATTCACATTGTACAACTAATTAAAAACATATCTATCAAATTAAATACAACCAATTAAAACAAAACTGGGTTAACCCGGGATGCTTCAAACCCGGACGGGTTGACCCAGTTTAATTTGCCCCGTTTTCGACCCAACCTAGCAAGTTGACCCGGTTTAAATCGACTCATTTTTTGACCGGAACGGTTCAACCGGTTGAATCACCCGGGTCGAACCGGGTTTCAAAACATTATGTTAAATTCCCAAATATTCAAACTTTTATTATTTTTCGTTTATAACCTATAAACTTTTTTTATCAATAAACTATCTGTCGCTATAAAATCTCATTGTTATGCACGGGTACTCGTTTAGTATATATAAATATATGTATGTATAATAGTATATGTTTATATTTATATATGGGAATAGTAGAGGGGAACAATGCCTAAAGAGAAGTCTATCAAAGCAACCAAATATATAAGAACTAACTAAATATTAATCTAAGTATACATCATGACAAAGATCATGAAAGAAAAGCGTACCTTGTGGTCTTCAATGGAATTCTTCATTATCTTCAATATGATTTGTAGACTTTATAAAAAGTCTAAGATGATAGAACTTCCAAGCCTTTTTTAGGAGTATTGATCTAGCTATTTGGTCTCCATTGCCTCTTTGGTCCAAACATGTTTAACTGTAACACCCCTATTTTTCACTGATCGCAGCGGATAAAGTGTTTGGGGTATTACTTCATAGAATCACAGATACAGTGTTGGGAATTAAATAATCAGAAGAATCAGGATAAAGGCTTAAGGAAATACATCAAGTATGTTTCTGCTGATAAAGCACAAAGCACGTTTCCACTGATGGATTCTGCTGAAGAACATTTTCTACTGAAGGTGTTTCTGCTGATGGATTCTGCTGATGCTACTATGACTCATACAACAGCTGTGTAGATAAGTACAACTTATTCTACTGACTCATATACAAGAAAAATATCTTTGTTGTAGTCATCAAATTGAACACTCCAAGTGAGTTGTAATCTTAGATACATGTTGTATCTTAATGACTGACATGATAAGTCATCATCTAGCTAGAATGAAGATTAGTCATAAGCTAGTAAATTAGATGAGTCATATAGATTGTAAAAGATCTTTCCTTGGACTATAAAAGGAAGATCTTAGATATGAATTACTAGTGTGTCGAGTGTGATAGTAATAGACATATACATACAGAAAACAATAGAACAAAACACAAGATTCAAGGTCTTTGTAACCTTAGTGATAGTGAAGATCACTCGTATTATTCTGAATAATATTGAATCGTTTGGTGAAATACTTTCATTGTTCTTTGTTAAATAAACATAAGCATCACAGTTCCATTTCCAATAAACATTCTAAGTGTGGTTAAGTAGATTCCGCATACTTAATCATATTCACTCAAAATATCATATTTACACATTACAAAGGTCCAACACCTTTAGTGTGTGATCAAATCAAGTGATCTTCTCAGTTGGTATCAGAGCTTCCAGGTTGATACTTTTGATTTAGAAGAAGAAGAAGAAGAAGAAGAAGAAGAAGAAGAAGAAGAAGAAGAAGAAGAAGAAGAAGAAGAAGAAGAAGAAATGGATACAGAATCTATTCAAACAAATGTTGCTGCAAAGTTGCCAGTTCTCAAACAGAATGAGTTTGAATTGTGGAGGTTAAGAATAGAACAATTTTTCCAGGTGCAGGATTACACTCTCTGGGAAATCATTGAAGATGGAAACTCTTTCATACCCACAACCACTTTATCAACAGTTGAAGGTAGGGAAATTTCAGTTGTTCAAACTATTCCTACAACTGCTGATGAAAGAATAAAGAAGAAGAATGACCTCAAGGCCAGAAGCATGCTGATGATGACCATTCCAAATGATCAACTTATAAACTTCAGCAAATTCAAAGATGCCAAGTCATTATTTGAGGCAATTGTTGCAAGGTATGGAGGGAATGAAGCCACCAAGAAGACCCAGAAAACCCTTCTCAAGCAGCAGTTTGAAAATTTCTCATCAACCATGAATGAATCTCTTGACCACATGTTTACAAGGCTATAGAAAATTGTGAGTCAACTTGCTGTTCTTGGGGTTGATATACCTCAAGAAGATTTAAACTCAAAATTTCTAAGAAGCTTACCAGAAGAGTGGGCTATGCATGTTGTTGTCTGGAAGAATAAACCAGACATAGACACTATGGATCTTATGGATTTGTATAGCAACTTTAAAATTGTGGAACAAGAAGTAAAGAAAACTGGTGTCTCTAGTTCATATACTGGGAACATGGCTTTTATGTCATCTCCCAGTATCTCAAACCCAGTTAAAGATGAAAAGGTTGATAGTGGAGCTAGTGCTGCTAGTTCATCAAGCAGTACTTTTGGTATATTGAATGAAAAGGCTTGTTGTGCCTTTTTCACAAGCCAGAATAATGGGTCCATGCTTACTCATGAAGATCTTCTAGAAATCAATGATGATGATTTAGAAGAGATGGACCTAAAATGGTAAATTTCTCTTCTTAGCATGAGGGCTAAGAAATTCTATCAGAGGACGGGGAAGAAACTCACCATCAACAGCAATGATACTGCTGGTTTTGACAAGACAAAGATAGAATGCTATAACTGTCATATGTTGGGGCACTTCTCAAGAGAATGTAGAAGGCCAAGGTAGCAAGATAGCAAGAATAGAGGTTTTGGAAGCAAGTCCAAGACAGGGGAATCAACCAATCCAAAGGCTATGGTAGCTATTGATGGATTAGGATTTGATTGGAGCTTTACTGCTGATGAAGAAGAAACTTTTCCTCAGACAGCTCGTATGGCTTTCACCACAGAGGTACAACCTGATAAAGTTTGTTCAAATAATTGTTCTGCTCTTAAAAGTTTAGAAACCTTAACCAAACGTTATGAGAATCAAAGGAAAGAATTAATTGATACAGCTCATAGCTTAACAAATCATAAAAGAGGTATAGCTACTCTAGAGGAACAAGTCATACATTTTCGAACAAATGAATCTACCTTTACTGATGTCAAAATTCTTCTTGAAAGAGAAATAATGTTTAAAGATAATGACATTAGTAACTTGAAAGCTGAAGTAGATAGGCTTAGTAAGGCTAAAGAGAATATTCAAATGAGTGTAGAAACACTAGATTATGCATCTAAGGGTGTGACTAACTTAATTGAATGTCAAGTAATTAATAAAGCTAAGTCTGGTGTTGGATACAAATCTGTTCCTCCACCATATAGAGGTATTCCTTCACCCCCAGGAATTGACCTAGAACACACAGGATTACCTGAATTTCAACTACCTGAATTAAAATATGGTGTTCAACCAAAATCTAATGTAGTTGATAATGAACCTTTGAAAGAAAGTGAAAGTTTGAGTAAAACTTCACTTCCTAAGGACAAGGTGTGTTATTGTAAAAAGTCAGATGGTCCAATCATTGAGGACTTAACATCTGATGATAAAAAGGATAAACAGGTTATGTCTAAACCTGAATTGGTTAAGAAAGCAAGAACAAGAGTTCCTAAGATAGTCAAACACAATACTGATAGGCCTAAGACCAATGAAAAATATGTTAGGCAACCAGTAAGATATTGTGAACAATATAGAACCATAAACAAGCCTAGAGGTAACCAAAGGAATTGGTATAACCTCAAGTCTCTCCAACAAAGAGATAACAAAGTTTGTTACACATGTGGTAGTTTTGACCATCTTGCAGCTTTCTGCAACCAATGGGTATCTGGGTATGAAAGTAATAGAGTGAACTACAAAAGGCAAACACCTAAATCTCAATTTCACTCTAATTCTAAAAGATCAAAACCCAAAACAGTCACAAAAGCAGTTCCTGCTGATAGAGCAAAAACCGTTCCTGCTGAAAGGAAAATGGTTTCTGCTAAAAAACCATATATGACTGTTTACCCAAAATCAACAATTTAGGGTGCAAAAACAACTTTCAAATATGCATATAATATTGTTCAAAGGCCCATTTAAACAAAAGCAGTGGTCCAAAACCAAGTTTGGAAACCAAAGGATACAACTGCAAAGCCATCAGTTTCTGCTGATAGCCAAATAGTTCATATCACTGCTAAGGGAAACAGGGCAAATGCTGTTAAGGCCTCAGCATGTTGGATTCTTAAATCCAATGTTGCATCAACAATTCTCAAAAGATTACATCCCATTGATGCAAGAGGCGGATCCAAGTCAGAAATGGTTTGGATCCCAAAACAAAACTAATTCCTTTATTTATGTGCAGGGACATTCATCAGCAGATACTGAAGATCAAGGATTCTCAGATAGTGGATGTTCAAGGCACATGACAGGCAACAAGTCTTATCTCTCAAATTTTCAATCAGTAGATGGAGGAGGCTATGTTACCTTTGGAGGAGGAATTGGAGGAAAAAATACTGGTAAAGGTACTATTAAAACCGGTAAATTAGATTTTGAAGATGTGTACTATGTGCAAGAGCTTAAGTATAATCTTTTCAGTGTCTCACAAATGTGTGACAAAAAGAACAAAGTTCTCTTTACTGACACTGAATGTCTTGTATTTTCTTCTGATTTTAAGATGCCTGATGAAAGTCAAGCACTTCTTAGAATTCCAAGAAAAGGCAACATGTACAGTGTTGATATGAAGAAAATTGTTCCAAAAGATTCTCTTACTTGTCTTATTGCTAAGGCCACATTGGATGAATCTATGAAATGGCATAGGAGGCTTGGTCATATTAACTTCAAAACCATAAATAAGATTGTCAAAGATGGTTTGGTAAGAGGTTTACCTAAAAAACGATTTGAAAATGATCAAACATGCATTGCTTGTCTTAAAGGCAAACAACATAAAGCCTCTTGTAAGCCCAAAATTTTTAACTCTATCAATCAATCATTGTTTATGCTGCATATGGACTTATTTGGTCCTACAAATGTTAGAAGTTTGTTGCATAAAAGATATTGTCTAGTTATTACTGATGACTTTAGTAGATTTACATGGGTATTCTTTTTAGGAACTAAGGATGAGACTTCTAGCATCCTTAAGACCTTCATTACAGAGATAGAAAACCTAGTAAGCAAAAGAGTAAAAGTCATTAGATGTGATAATGGGACAGAATTTAAAAATAGAGTTATGGATGATTTCTGCAAAGAAAAATGTATTAAAAGAGAATTTAGTGTTGCAAGAACTCCACAACAGAATGGAGTTGCTGAAAGAAAAAATAGAACACTAATAGAAGCTGCTAGAACTATGTTAGCTGACTCTAAGTTGCCTATAACTTTTTGGGCAGAAGCAGTCAACACTGCTTGCTATGTTCAAAATAGAGTTTTAGTTGTAAAACCTCACAATAAGACATCATATGAACTTTTTAGAGGTAGAACTCCTGAAATAGGATTTCTTAGACCATTTGGATGTCATGTGACAATTCTGAATACCTTAGACCATCTTGGAAAGTTTGATGGTAAGGCAGATGAAGGATTCTTAGTTGGATATTCTATCAATA
Organism: Artemisia argyi; assembly: GCA_030686995.1. Classification (NCBI taxonomy): domain Eukaryota; kingdom Viridiplantae; phylum Streptophyta; class Magnoliopsida; order Asterales; family Asteraceae; genus Artemisia; species Artemisia argyi. Next base: position 60,648 of record JARVZY010011140.1, on the reverse strand, counting down.
GCAAAGCATTCAGAGTATACAACATGAGAACTAGAAGAGTAGAGGAAAATCTACATGTGAAGTTTTTGGAAAATAAAACCACTATAGAAGGTCAAGGTCCGAAATGGCTATTTGATCTTGAATCTCTATCCAAATCAATGAATTATGTGCCTTTGTTGCAGAAACTAATGAATTTTCAGGTTCACAAACTGCTGATGCAACAAATGGAGAAGGATTAGAGAATGAGACAGATCAAGATTATGTGATGATGCCAATATGGACAAATACAAGTGTGGATTCAACTTCAATAAATGGTGAATCTTCTTCTGGAAATTCTAAAGAAGATGTTGAAGATGAATACAAGGAAGAAAGAGCTAAGGAACAAGAGTTTCAAGTCAGAAGTAACACTGCTGTTTCTGCTGATAAGCAAATCGTTCCCGCAGATGAGCAAAATGGTTTTGCTGATGAACCATCAGAAGAAACACAAGCAAATCTCTCAGACAATGAGGTGGATTTCAACAACCTTCCACCTGATTATCAAGTTCTTTCTACTCCACACTCAAGGATTTACAAAGTCCACTCCCTGGACAATGTAATTGGAAATGTACAATCAGGAGTAAAGACAAGACAACAATTGATGTCTTTAGATCAACAAGGGCTTCTTGATGCCCTTTATGCTTCAAAACAGCATGAGTTTTCAAACTCTTGCTTATTTGTATGTTTTCTCTCACAAGATGAACCAAAGAATATTCACAAAGCCCTAGAGAATTCAAGCTGGTTGGAGGCTATGCAAGAGGAGCTTCTTCAGTTTAAGATTCAAAAGGTATGGGTGCTAGTTGATTTACCAAGTGGTGTAAGGGTAATTGGCACTAGATGGGTTTTTAGGAATAAAAGGGATGAAAGGGGCATAATGATAAGAAATAAAGCTAGATTAGTAGCTCAAGGGTACACACAAGAAGAAGGGATAGACTATGAAGATGTTTTTGCTCCAGTAGCAAGGATTGAAGCCATTAGACTCTTTTTGGCTTATGCTTCATTTATGGGATTCACAGTTTATCAAATGGATGTCAAGAGTGCTTTCTTATATGGTACTATTGAAGAGGAGGTGTATGTCTCACAACCTCCTGGTTTTGTTGATCCTGACCATCCAGACAAAGTGTACAAGGTTGTTAAAGCTCTATATGGCCTACATCATGCACCAAGAGCTTGGTATGAAACACTGGCTTCCTACTTAATTTCAAATGGATTTCAAAGAGGCAAGATAGATCCGACACTTTTCACCAAGAAGCATAAGAAGGATCTTTTCCTAGTTCAAGTGTATGTGGATGATATCATCTTTGGATCTACAAGGAAGGAGATGTGTTCGGAGTTTGAGAAGCTTATGCACAATAAGTTTCAGATGAGTTCCATGGGGGAACTTACATTCTTTTTGGGTCTGCAGGTTAAACAATCAAGAGAAGGAATCTTTATTAGTCAAGACAAATATGTTGCAGAGATTCTTAGAAAGTTTCAATTTGCTAATTCCAAAACAGCAAGCACACCAATTGATCCTGAGAAGCCACTTCTTAAAGATGTAGAAGGAACTAATGTGGATGTACACATATACAGATCTATGATAGGTTCTTTGATGTATCTCACATCATCAAGACCTGATATCATGTTCTCTGTTTGTGCTTGTGCAAGATATCAAGTAACTCCTAAGGTTTCTCATTTAACAGCAATCAAGAGAATTTTTAGATATCTCAAGGGTTAACCTAGGTTGGGTCTATGGTATTCTAAGGAGTTATCTTTTGACTTGGTAGCATACTCAGATAGTGATTATGCTATTGCTAGCTTGGACAGAAAGTCAACAACTGGAGGATGTCAATTCCTTGGGTGTAGACTTATCTCATGGCAGTGTAAGAAGCAGACAATGGTGGCTACTTCAACAACTGAAGCTGAATATGTTGCTGCTGCAAATTGTTGTGGTCAAGTTCTATGGCTTCAAAACCAACTTCTTGATTATGGGTACAATTTCTTACATACCATTATTCATATTGATAATAGTAGTACAATTTGCATTATTAAATAGGTTAATTCAAGTAATGAAAATTGCTTCAGAACAAAACTTTGCAGATCTTCTTACAAAAGCTTTTGATGTTGGAAGATTTCAGTACTTGGTAGCAGGTATTGGAATGCTTAATCTTTAAATTTTTCAAAATAATGTGTTCTTGTATATAGATTTTGTTAATGCATCTAACTTTGTAATCTAAAACTACTATTACCAATTAAAAGTTATTCATACAGTTAGTCCTATGCATTATTCTTATTCAAGACAAGTACTTTGTTCTTTTGGTTTTAGACTAACAATTTCAGGTATGAATGTTTGAGCTCAAAGGCTATTTCAAGTGAAATCTATAAGCAACAAATTTCTGATCATTGCTGCTGAATGCTGATCATTGCTGCTGATATAATAGGTTCATGATAGAAAGAGTTTGGGATTTCAAAACTCTTTAAAACTTCTTTCTTGGAACCTGATTATGATGTTTCACATTGAATTGATAAATTAGTTGATCAGTTATTAACTGATACAACTCACTTTCTATCATTTTATACTCTCAAGTATAATGCGACTAATCTACGGATATCTGATAGAAAGAACAACGAGCAACAGTGAATCTAACACTTGTGTTAGAGGTAACAAATGCCACGAGCTGGAAACCCTGTAAAGAAAGCCTTTTGAATAGGTTTATCTATACACAGGCAGTTATTTATAACTGAAAACATTGGTTCTCACACAACCAGAGGTTGCTTTAAACCGAAATTTTGATTAAGTGTTAGTTACCACACTTAATCCCTTCAAAATGGTTAGAAGTAGTATGATTTTTTATCATAAAATCATGTTCATTCTGCTAAGTCAAATATTTCTTAAAAAGGATTTTCAAAAAGAGGCTCAGAAAATCATCTAATGATGGATTATGAGTCAATGCTCAGTGATTCACCACTCATAGGAGGTTACACACCTAGAAGTGATGAGGGCAGTATTTAAACTCTTAAGGAATTGATGGCTTCATGTACAAATTGTCTGAAAACATGGAAATTGCTATATCAGATGATATGATATGATTGTGAGAGATCTTCCAAACAGGGGAGGAAATTGCTCAGGAGAGAAATAAATCTCAGGGGAGGTTACAAAAGCCCTTTAAAGGAAGATTAACCAAAGAAAAAGAAGGAAAAGATAAGAGCATACAAGATGATGACATGATTTCTACTGATAAAGAACAAGAACAGAGCTGATAGGAGAATGTTCTATCTAGATCAAAAGATGAAAGGTTTCAATTTCAATTCACTACGTTTGTTCATCACTTCCAAAGACATGCTGAAAGATGATTTCTACTTCTTGGAACAAGCATCCAAGATACACAGCATCATTGCCTCTTATAATTCTTCAAGTTGAAAATTGCACCATCTTTTAGTCCAAGATTGGAGCAAAGAACAGAAAGCAGATGAGTTACAGAGAAAGACATTCAATCACTCAAAAGAGAAGAAAGTTCAGATCAAAAGTCTGACAATGAAGTGTTTGAAAGATCTTCACAAAGTCCTCATTTAATTCAGAAAAACATGTTTGAATGTAATTCACATGTTTAGGGGAGGATTGTTGGGAATTAAATAATCAGAAGAATCAGCATAAAGGCTTAAGGAAATACATAAAGTATGTTTCTGCTGATAAAGCACAAAGCACGTTTCCACTGATGGATTCTGCTGAAGAACGTTTTCTACTGAAGGTGTTTCTGCTGATGGATTCTGCTGATGCTACTATGACTCATACAACAGCTGTGTAGATAAGTACAACTTATTCTACTGACTCATATACAAGAAAAATATCTTTGTTGTAGTCATCAAATTGAACACTCCAAGTGAGTTGTAATCCTAGATACATGTTGTATCTTAATGACTGACATGATAAGTCATCATCTAGATAGAATGAAGATTAGTCATAAGCTAGTAAATTAGATGAGTCATATAGATTGTAAAATATCTTTCCTTGGACTATAAAAGGAAGATCTTAGATATGAATTACTAGTGTGTCGAGTGTGATAGTAATAGACATATACATACAGAAAACAATAGAACAAAACACAAGATTCAAGGTCTTTGTAACCTTAGTGATAGTGAAGATCACTCGTATTATTCTGAATAATATTGAATCGTTTGGTGAAATACTTTCATTGTTCTTTGTTAAATAAACACAAGCATCACAGTTCCATTTCCAATAAACATTCTAAGTGTTGTTAAGTAGATTCCGCATACTTAATCATATTCATTCAAAATATCATATTTACACATTACAAAGGTCCAACACCTTTAGTGTGTGATCAAATCAAGTGATCCTCTCATATAGTAATAGAAAACGACTCGAAAAGAGACGTTTTGAAAAATTAGTTATCATTCATAATTATCAGAGTTTTAATTATAAAAGATATACTTTTATTTTGTTGAGGTCCCAAAAATCTAAGAGTTAGGTTGGTAGTGTTTGAATGATAACCATGAGAAGTCCTCCGAGTTCAGTACCTCCTTCCGCCATAGGTCCATAGAAGTAATTAACCTAGAATACATGTTTGAAAAGTCAACACTAGGTGTTGAGTGAGAATCATAGGTTTAGGGGTTAGTGAATACAAGTTCCCTGGGTTCAGTTGTTACACCCATCTGGGAAAATGCAAGTTTTTATGATAATTGTGATGCATGCACAATTATCAAGAGGTAGTAGGTTGCACTAAGCTCATGAATCACACCTTAACGATCTGGGTCATGTGGGCTGCAGACCCAACATGAGGGGATAGAAGGATAACTTGCCAAAGTTATACCTTGAGTGGATTCAAATATAGTAGTTATTGGTACCACCTAGTGGGGTGTTAATACCAACGGGAGTTGTCAAACTCCAATAGATCTAACAACTATATTCGCATTCGATTGGATAAAACCTTCCAAACGATTAGATTCATGAAGTTTGTTTCTGTAGTGGTGGCAGTTAGTTTACTCGTGCAAACAACCAAAGAAAAAGACTTGTATTCGGTTTAAGTAAAGCATTTTGCATGTAGCCCCCTTACAAGGTTTATAAAAGCATTTAGAGAGAAAGTTTAAAAAGATGTAAGGCTATGAAGACTCATCTGGGTGTAGAGTAATCTAAGTAATGCAAATAGTGACTCGGGAACTAGACCGCCTTACTCACATATCCTAGTGTTGTTGTTGTTGGTTTCGTATGTATGTCAAGCTTTTAGTTATCATGTTTTATGTTTCTTAAGTTATTGTTTTTAGGTTTGTTAATGTTTTAGATATAATATAACACCATGCAGGCCATTCTAATTCAGAAGTATATGACTCCTCACATGAAGCTCCCTACTATTGTATTATGTTATTAACATAATACCGTTCGAGCCATCATAATTCAGAAGTTAATACTCCACACACAAAGCTCCCTATTATTGAGTTATGTTGTTATTAGGGTTTAGTTATAATCATATCACCGTTCGGGCCATCATATCTCAGAAGTATATGCAATAATCGTTCGTGGAGTCAGGGCACTTTAATTCGTAAACCCAACAAACTCGTCAAAAACGAAATATCCACATAGTACTCCTCGCATGAAGCTCTCTAGTATTGTGTTATGCTTCTAACTTTATATAGGTTTTATACTTATATGATATTTTCACTTTTTACCCTTATAGTTTATATATTTACGTTTTCTACCCTAAGTTTTATATTACTTATATATTTATACTAATAACTATCTAAATTAGACACAACTAGTCCCTAGACTTCTATATTAACCTAAGACTCCTAAGTTTTCTATATTTATCATTTTAGACCTTTAACTTATACTATTTACATTTTTAGTCCTTTTAGTTTATGTTTAGGTTATTATCTATCCTAAGTGTTTTAATATTATGCACAACTAATCCTTACTACTTATTACTTCTAGTAAAGTTCAAAAACAGTCCCTAGACTTTATAATTTCAGGAATTTACGACATATACCCCTATGCATGTAAACTATTGCAAAACTAGTCTTAATATGCATGTAACCTATGTTTTATCTAAAATTTAAGTTTTCTAGCCTATGTTTTACTTGTTTTAAGTTATTTAAGTTATATTTAACTAGTGTATGACCTAATCTAACTACCTAAAGCATGCATGCAAGTATATGACTCGATCTAGGGTTTTAAAACGTAAACTAGCAAGTAGAGGGGTTCAAGGCTCATGCAAGGCTACCTAAGCTATCTAAATCTATCCTAAGGCTATATTAAAGCTATATTAACTAAAAGTAAGACTTAATTGGCTGGGGGGGTTTAAGTGGGTTAGAACTAAGACTAGGATTTTCTAGGGTTTCCTATACCTCGTACGACTTCAATCCACAACACAACACAACCAAGGCCTAGCTACCTGTTCCTAACAGCTCCTAAGGGCTTATTACTACAGAAATATGAGGTAGAGAGGAGGGAGAAATGTGTGGAGAAGAAATGAGAGCTAGGGGGTATATAAGATTTATCATTCAAAATGAGTTGTTTTATAAGATTTATCATTCGAATTATATAAATATCAGAGATTACAAAATGAGGTCCCAGATGGTTCCATGTTTACAATTTACATTAAATGAGTTTTCGAATGATAATAACATTTATAGCCCTCTTAAATATCCGTGCCATCCTTGATCATCATGGACCTGAAATAAATGCTTAAGAGGTCAACACAAAGGTTGAGTGATATTCATAGAGTTTGTTAAGTAGTGGAACACAATATGTTGGTAGTATGAGTTAATTAGACTCATACTCATGGTTGGAAAACAAAACAGTTATTATTATACTAAGCTCATGACACCAAAATGTTAACGGGTACCAATATCAATTGGCGGAGTTATCCCGGTAGCTACTTTGTTGTCATACCTAAATCTCAAATATAGTGCATTTGTTTGAACTTAGTCAATACAAATGGGATTCTTCAATCCCAATAGGCCTATTCACAATACTCGCACTCACTATTACTAGTGATTAAATGGTTCATTATAAGGGATATTGGATTTAGCAAGGATGGTACTTAATAATAATAAAATAATCAGGTAGCATACAATTTTAAAGCATTGTGTTCGGTTTAAAACAGCATGTATTCCCCCATGGGTTTGTAAAACAATTATGTAATGGAAAGTGGGGCTATGAACTCACCGTGAGTTATGTAGTAAGTAGTGAAAATGGTAGTCGAATCGCGAAGGTCTCTAAGAGCAAACTATAATAGAATGTTGCGACTTAGGTTTGGAGTAATATCAAAGAATATGAAGAATTGCCTATATATGTCTTGCATTTAGTCCATGATGTAGTACTTAGTATATAGTGTAAGTCTTTGAATAAAAATGGTTTATGAAACATGTATAGTTTTTATATCACTTACTACCGTTCAGGCCGACATAATTCAGAGGCCATGTAGTAAACGTTCGAGGAGCCAGGACACTTTAATTCGTAAATCCACAACTCATCTCGATGGTTTACTTTAATGAACCCCTCACATGAAGCTCCCTAGTGTTGTAGTATTTGATAAAAATATATAAGTTTTTGATCTGAAAAGTTACATGTCCAAATAATTGAATAAACTTAGGAAAGTTTACTTTTAAATAAAGATTTTTATTTCATTAAGTTTCTTAAGGCTAGTATGAATATTACTTGTAAAGTCTCATGGTTATTTTGATGGAGTAGATCCAAATTGGATGTTTATGTTACCATTAACTCTTTAGTTCATGTTTTCGTCTTGGTAAGTTTATATGGTCTTTAGCCGTGGCTTTGCCGTGACTTTGGTCATTGTTACCATTGTCTTGAGACTCATCCTTGGCCTTAGCCATGGTTGTAGTCTTGGATTTAAGGTCTTTAGACCTCTTGGTTTTACTTAGCTATAACCAATACATGGTATTTTGGGTATTAAAAGGGGCTGTTAAGAATTTGAAGAAAAATATCACTCGTTATGCGTTTTCAGGGTTCGAACTTCTTTGTTCCAGAACGAAAACGTCGTTACGGACAAATTTCTTGTTTTAACTTTTTGATGAAACGAACCAGAAGGGTCTCTTTTAAAAAGGTCAGCTGCTTAACAGCTTGTTTTGGCAGTTTCGGCGTTTTGGTTTTGCTAACTTCTTTTGGCCGTATCTTTTGACTCGTGTTCTCGTTTTAGGTGATTCCAATTGCTATTTTTTCCTTGTTAAGTCCTCTACCACAATATATAATTGTCCAATATCATGTTTATACTATTTTGGTCAAATTTCTCAATGTAAGTCACTAGTTTTCTTGTTTACTTAATATAAGTTAACATATAGTTTCCATAACTTGTTTTACTAATTTTTATACATTATGAACATAATAACAAGACCATATGTAGTATGAATGAAATATAAATAGCATGAAAATGGTATTGAGCAAGAAAGTATATTAGGGTTTCTTACAACTTTAGGCTTTCTAAGAAAGAAAAGTAACTAGTAAGGATATGACTTTGATTGACAAGCTTCACTTCACTTTAGCAATCCTTCTACACCCTTGTATTCTTGAAGGATTTGTGATGAAGGTTTAGGTGACTTGAGTGGATCTAAACTCTAGAGAATCACCAAGAGTTTCAAAGGATTTGAAGTAGTTTGGATTAATCAAAACCTAACAAGAGTTTATGTGTTGATGTAGCACTTGATTTCTTGGATAAAACTTGAAGTAGAGGGAAAATTAGGAGTGTGTTTGTGTGTGTGAGGTTATGAACGACCAAGAGAGGATGAGGAGGGTTATATAGGGCCTAGAGGATGTGCTAGAAAGGTGTTTGGAAGTTTCCTTTGAGGAGGTGCAAATTGTAGGCTAGTAGTTACCAATTTTGCTACTTAAAACACATGTAATCCATCTAAGTCTTCAAGTATGCGATCAAGACACATACTAGGTGACTCCCCCCTCTAAGTCGGCCAAAATGAGATAAGGGTAACTAGATACTTAGTCTTGGTATTATCTTATGTTACAGAGTGAGTTTTGGTCCCGTTAATTGCTAACTGTAAGTCGTTAAGTCACGAAACATAAAATCGGGTATCCTAAAAATATGAAACTTATAAATATGTTAATACTTATCAATATACTCTATATTAGCCTATTAAATGAGTGGTAAGTTCCATCGAGTTGCGTAAACGCTGTTAAAATTGGAAACGCGGGTCTAAAACGAGTAATTCGCGTAAACGCTGAACTGGAAAACGTAAAATTCCAAAACTTTTGGAATTGTCGTAAAATGAAAGAAAATCATATTTCTATTGTTTATAGTGTTTTATGGACATATCGGGATGCTGGAATGATGTTTAAACCTAAACGTAAATCTCGAACACGGTTTCGTGCTTTTTGTAGAAATGATCCGACAAGTGTCAAACTCTCGGATTATCATTAAAATTTTTTAACTTATGAGAATATGAAATAAAAATTTTGGGAGTGGATAGTGAAAGTGAATAGTAATAGTGAATAGTAATCCAAAAATGTGAATTGTTACAGTCTCTACCCCTTAAGGGAACTTCGTCCTGAAGTTCAGTTTATGTCAGGGGTTGAAGCGACGTCGGTGAAAAGATAGGGTTTCTTGTGGCGAATGGTTTCTAAGGTAGCTAGTGATGTACTTTGATTCGTCGTTTCAGTGTATGGCGTAGGATGAGGTTTACTTTTATGTGGGAAATGTGGAGTAAGAGTGATTTAATTGTCGTACTCTATCATATGAATACTTATGAATTTCCTCTACTCACACGAATTTTGTTTTAAGATTTTAGGTGAGAAGTTTGTTTCTAATAAAACATATAGGTGACTGCTCCCAGCATAACATGATCCTTCCGGAATTAGACATAGGTGATCAGGCTATGTATAATTTAGGACCGATAATGTGATGTTCAGTTTAGTCACGTAGTATTGTGTTTGTTAAAAGTTTTAGATGATGTTCAATCTTATAAAGTTGATGAGGGTGCTTGTGGTGTAACTAAGGATGATTTGAGCTTTAAAAGTGCACCAAGATCTGTTAATGAGCTTGTGGTTACAACGGTTGTGAAGATAATGATGGTGAAAAGATGAACGAGGCTTGTGTTCTTCATTTTGGTTTGATGAGTTTTAGTGGTTTGAGATGAAGCTGGGTAAAGATGACATGGGAGATATGATAAGAGGGTTTTTGATAATGGTGTTGTGTTTTCTTCGTTGGCGCCATGATTCTATTATATAAAAGATACGTCGTGAGTAGAGAGTTGTGAAATAAGCATGATTTTTTATGGGAAATGATAGAATAATTACGTTGGAGGTTTGAATCATAACACATGATAGCATAAAACAAGAGTTTTATTCATAAAACGTTGATTGATTACAAGATTGAAACTTATTACAAGTTTATTCAAAATCTACTAACTGATACTTTCAGTTTAGTAATTACAACGTTTTACAACTACTGCTAACTATTATATGGATTCTACAGAGTTTACTAACTGAGTCTATTCAGTTTAGTAGTACAAAAGATAACTAGTATCATCACACTAGTCTATTGCGGATTAGAAGGTCCTAGCAGCTCTGACTGATTGACAACTTCTTGGTTTAGTGTATCATGTAGGTATGAGTCGACGAAGTTTGAGAGGTTATAGTGTCCATGCTGACTTTCTTGTTGGATCAATGGTGGTCGTGATACGATCCATAATGAATATCCAACTCATCACATGTAGGGAAATAAAAGTGAAGTGATAGTGGTGGTGATAATGGTGCTAGTACATATTCGTATTCATCATCCTCCTCTGAGTCTGACTCAACCCAATTTTGTTCAAAATAATTAGAAGTATTTGACGCAAAATTAGTTGGCATTGGTTCCTCCTCTTCTTCGTCGGTTAAATCTTTGAAAGGTTCTTCTTCGTCATCAGAAGCGCAAGCATTAACGAAGTCAAATCCGAACTCGGGTGAGGGTGGTAAGACTTGGAAATTATTAGGTAGAGTGGGAACATAATTGGGAGTAGTGGGTGCACACATGATTTCTATGAGAAGAATTACAATGTTAAAACAATTCTAACATTTATGGGGAGTGCTCAAAATATGACAAGCGTGTATATATCAATATCCTAATATGTTCATGTAGCATAACATGCTTACGGGGAAATGCTCAATTCTGCTAAGGGTACATATATCCGTATGCTAACATGTTTGTGTAATATAAAATGCTTAATAAGTCCAAAATCGTCTGGAGGATGGAAGGCACGGAGAACGGAAGGCTATAAATTGTTTTTGCTTGTACGTGTGGTTATAGTTTAGGTCTCAATTAGACCCGTTTCTCTATAACCATGGCTCTGGTACCAATCTGTAACACCCCCAATTCAATGATGCAGCAGAATTTAAACTGGTGTTACTCGACGGCACAATAGTCAAAATAATAGAAAACGAACTCTAATTGAGTTGTTTTATAAGATTTATCATTCAAATTATATAAATATCAGAGATTACAAAATGAGGTCCCAGATGGTTCCATGTTTACAATTTACATTAAATGAGTTTTCGAATGATAATAAAATTTATAGCCCTCTTAAATATCTGTGCCCCTCCGTGCCATCCTTGATCATCATGGACCTGAAATACATGCTTAAGAGGTCAACAGAGAGGTTGCGTGATATTCATAGAGTTTGTTAAGTAGTGGAACACAATATGTTGGTAGTATGAGTTAATTAGACTCATACTCATGGTTGGAAAACAAAACAGTTATTATTATACTAAGCTCATGACACCAAAACGTTAACGGGTACCAATATCAATTGGCCGAGTTATCCCGGTAGGTACTTTGCTGTCATACCTAAATCTCAAATATAGTGCATTTGTTTGAACTTAGTCAATATAAATGGGATTCGTCAATCCCAATAGGCCTGTTCACAATACTCGCGCTCACTATTACTAGTGATTAAATGGTTCATAATAAGGGATATTGGATTTAGCAAGGATGGTACTTATTAATAATAAAACAATCTGGTAGCATACAATTTCAAAGCATTGTGTTCGGTTTAAAATAGCATGTATTGCCCCCAAGGGTTTGTAAAACATTTAAGTAATGGAAAGTGGGGCTATGAACTCACCGTGAGTTATGTAGTAAGTAGTGAAAATGGTAGTCGACTCGCGAAGGTCTCTAAGAGCAACCTATAATAGAATGTTGCGACTTATGTTTGGAGTAATATCAAAGAATATGAAGAATTGCCTATATATGTATTGCATTTAGTCCATGATGTAGTACTTAGTATATAGTGTAAGTCTTTGAATAAAAATGGTTTATGAAACATGTATAGTTTGTATATCGCTTACTACCGTTCGGGCCGACATAATTCAGAGGCCATGTAGTAAACGTTCGAGGAGCCAGGACACTTTAATTCGTAAATCCACAACTCATCTCGATGGTTTACTTTAATGAACCCCTCACATGAAGCTCCCTAGTGTTGTAGTATTTGATAAAAATATATAAGTTTTTGATCCGAAAAGTTACATGTCCAAATAATTGAATAAACTTAGGAAAGTTTATTTTAAATGAAGATTGTTATTTCAATGAGTTTCTTAAGTCTAGTATGAATATTACTTGTAAAGTCACATGTGTTGGGAATTATATTTATTGATTTGATGATACAAAACAAGAAGAATGAAACATGAAGGGCTTGAAGTGACAAGAAGGGAAACTACAAAAAGATGGAGGATTTGGAAGATTGTAGAAGAATATTTAGTTTCCTAATTGTATTATGATTCCTCTTGTAAACCCTAGATGTCTCTAGTATATAAAGAGACATAGGGTCATTAGTTTCATAGTACGTACAAGATGTAAACATCAAAGGTGTGTGGGTGTAGGAACCTAGGCGTAGGGATTTGGGAAAACGCCTAGGGTTAGGGTTAGTGTTAGTGTTAGTTTAGTATAGCCTCAAGGTCGTTCTACCTTGATCAAGTAGGATTGGGGCTGTAAATTATAAATATTATGTTAGAGATGATGACGAAGAACCTTGTTAATAATAATAATAATCTTTATGTTATTCTGTTGTGCTTATTATTATCATGATGCTTATAGTTTATCCTAGATCAATGTCTAAACAACATGGAGTCCAAAACGGTCTTAGAACTTAGAAGATGACGCGAGCACAAGTTCTATCAAGTGGTATCAGAGCAAGGGGGCTCTCGATCTAGGGATCTACAAGGTTTTTCGAAGAAAAAGAAGAAAATTCGAGTCTGGTGCATATGTTCGTATTTTTCTGCAGGGCTGTTTTCAAACGGCGATATCTCATTCGTTAACCGTTGGATCGGGCTAAAATGTTTACTGGAGGTTCTCAACATATCAAGGAAGAGTTCCACCGGAGGGATCGTCGCTCTGAACTCTCAGTAAAAAGATATAAATTGTCGAAGTTTGCTGCTGCAACAGGTGAAAGTTTCGAATTTTTTTTTGGGTTTTCATGATTCAACTTCTTGAATTTCGTTCTTTTCTTGATAAATCATTGTGGAAGTTGGTTATCTGCTACTTGGTGTCGATTATAAGTGTTCGAAAGTTGGTTTGGAGCGGATTTAATTGCTGTGTTCATGGAGATTACTGGTTCAAGTACCTGATGGTGTTTAGGGTTTTTCAAAACTCTAGATTGGTATCTCTTGGTTCAAATTCTTTGGCTATTGTTACTGATCAGTATGTTCAAGCTACAAGTGGGTATATCTTTGAAGTTATTTCAAAGTACTGCTCCAAGGTACTGTTCTTCTCAAAGTACTTCTCCATTGATTCAAAGTACTGCTGCTCGACTGAAGTACTGCTGCTCGTTCATTATTTCAAAGTACTGCTCTTACAAAGTACTTCTATTCATCGAAGTACTGCTATTACAAAGTACTTCTGCTGAATCAAAGTACTTCTCCAAAGTACTTCTGCTGATTCAAAGTACTTCTATCTCCATAGTACTTCTGCTGAATCAAAGTACTTCTCCAAAGTACTTCTGCTGATTCAAAGTACTTTTATCTCCAAAGTACTGCTCGACTATTCTAAGTATTGCTGCGTGTTATAAGAAGTAAGGGGAAGTCGCGATGAGTTTGATTGATATTAGATTACACACACAGGTTATTATTTTCACACACACAAGATGGTTAGTTGGTTCTTAAAGGTTTTAACAGGCTCGTATTTGTTCATATTGGAAGAATTGATTACGAAGAAGATTGTTTATCACTTATTTGAAGATGAAGTGGAATTATTTGGGTTTGTGTTCTTATCATATAGCTTGATGAATCTAGCAATGTGTGATTTTTCTTATGATGCTCTATGCACACATTGACTATCACTTGAAGGAGTTACATTGTAGTGCTCAGTGTCTCATATTAGTTGAGGATTTTGTCAAGGGATTGCGGTCTACTTATATTTATGGTTGGGTATAAGTATAGAGTTATGTGGATAGTAGTAAAGATCTAAGACACAAGTTTGGGAAATTCTACTTCTTCATCAAATTCGTTATACTTGATTTTCTTCACAAGTAATCATTACAAGGAGCTTACAGATTTGAAGAATCATGAAGATGGTTAGCACATTGATTTCAGGGGAAGTATCTTCGTATGTGTTTTAATCATTTGATGTACATGCACCACTCAAGGGGAAGTTTCTATTGCTTATATGTTCCCTATTTGTTGATAACAAAAAGGGGAAGAGATGTTAGAAGAGATGTTGGAGTGGCATGGCATGGCTTAAGGGGAAGACAAGATTGTTTCATTCATGGCGAGATTTAATTATCTCAACTTTTCTACTTCGTCTAGGGAAGTTCGAACAAGAACGTGTATGTTTTGTCATCATCAAATAGGGGAAGATTGTTGGGAATTATATTTAGTGATTTGATGATACAAAACAAGAAGAATGAAACATGAAGGGCTTGAAGTGACAAGAAGGGAAACTACAAAAAGATGGAGGATTTGGAAGATTCTAGAAGAATATTTAGTTTCCTAATTGTATTATGATTCCTCTTGTAAACCCTAGATGTCTCTAGTATATAAAGAGACATAGGGTCATTAGTTTCAGAGTACGTACAAGATGTAAACATCAAAGGTGTGTGGGTGTGGGAACCTAGGCGTAGGGATTTGGGAAAACGCCTAGGGTTAGGGTTAGTGTTAGTGTTAGTTTAGTATAGCCTCAAGGTCGGTATACTTTGATCAAGTAGGATTGGGGCTGTAAATTATAAATATTATGTTAGAGATGATGACGAAGAACCTTGTTGATAATAATAATAATAATCTTTATGTTATTCCGCTGTGCTTATTATTATCATGATGCTTATAGTTTATCCTAGATCAATGTCTAAACAACATGGAGTCCAAAACGGTCTTAGAACTTAGAAGATGACGCGAGCACAAGTTCTATCATCATGGTTATTTTGATGGAGTAGATCCAAATTGGATGTTTATGTTACCATTAACTCTTTAGTTCATGTTTTCGTCTTGGTAAGTTTATATGGTCTTTAGCCGTGGCTTTGCTGTGACTTTGGTTATTGTTACCATTGTCTTGAGACTCATCCTTGGCCTTAGCCATGGTTGTGGTCTTGGATTTAAGGTCTTTAGACCTCTTGGTTTTACTTAGCCATAACCAATACATGGTATTTTGGGTATTAAAAGGGGCTGTTAAGAATTTGAAGAAAAATATCACTCGTTATGCGTTTTCAGGGTTCGAGCTTCTATGTTCCAGAATGAAAACGTAGTTACGGACAACTTTCTTGTTTTAACTTTTTGATGAAACGGACTAGAAGGGTCTCTTTCAAAAAGGTCAGATGCTTAACAGCTTGTTTTGGCAGTTTCGGCGTTTTGGTTTTGCTAACTTCTTTTGGCCGTATCTTTTGACTCGTGTTCTCGTTTTAGGTGATTCCAATTGCTATTTTTTCCTTGTTAAGTCCTATACTACAGTATGTAATTGTCCAATATCATGTTTATACTATTTTGGTCAAATTTCTCAATATAAGTCACTAGTTTTCTTGTTTACTTAATATAAGTTAACATATAGTTTCCATAACTTGTTTTACTAATTATTATACATTATGAACATAATAACAAGACCATATATAGTATGAATGAAATATAAATAGCATGAAAATGGTATTGAGCAAGAAAGTATATTAGGGTTTCTTAAAACTTTAGGCTTTCTAAGAAAGGAAAGTAACTAGTAAGGATAGGACTTTAATTGACAAGCTTCACTTCACTTTAGGAATCCTTCTACACCCTTGTATTCTTGAAGGATTTGTGTTGAAGGTTTAGGTGACTTGAGTGGATCTAAACTCAAGAGAATCACTAAGAGTTTCAAAGGATTTGAAGTAGTTTGGATTAATCAAAACATAACAAGAGTTTATGTGTTGATGTAGCACTTGATTTCTTGGATAAAACTTGAAGTAGAGGGAAAATTAGGAGTGTGTTTGTGTGTGTGAGGTTATGAATGACCAAGAGAGGATGAGGAGGGTTATATAGGGCCTAGAGGAGGTGCTAGGAAGGTGTTAGGAAGTTTCCTTTGAGGAGGTGCAAATTGTAGGCTAGTAGTTACCAATTTTGCTACTTAAAACACATGTAATCCATCTAAGTCTTCAAGTATGAGATCAAGACACATACTAGGTGACTCCCCCCTCTAAGTCGGCCAAGATGAGATAAGGGTGACTAGATACTTAGTCTTGGTATTATCTTATGTTACAGAGTTAGTTTTAGTCCCGTTAATTGCTAACTGTAAGTCGTTAAGTCACGAAACTTAAAATCGGGTATCCTAAAAATATGAAACTTATAAATATGTTAAAACTTATCAATATACTCTATATTAGCCTATTAAATGAGTGGTAAGTTCCATCGAGTTGCTTAAACGCTATTAAAATTGGAAACGCGGGTCTAAAACGCGTAATTCGTGTAAACGCTAAACTGGAAAACGTAAAATTCCAAAACTTTTAGAATTGTCGTAAAATGAAAGAAAATCATATTTCTATTGTTTATAGTGTTTTATGGACATATCGGGATGCTGAATGACTGATGAGTGTCTAAATACTCATCATTTTATACCTATTTGAACCCACAAAAACAATCAAAAACACACAAATGACTCACAAAATGTTACAAATTCATCAAAATGTGTTTTTATGTGATTTAGGTAAAAAGAGATTGAAAAACAAGTAAAAAAGCATGCAAGTTCACACAAATGTCGTTTTCAGTCCCTGGAGTTACACAAAATGTCAAAACTAGTCCCTAAATGTTTTAAATGAATAAAAAGTTAACTTAAGTCCTTGGGAAACCAAAAATGTTCACAAAACATCCCTCGATAAAAGTTTACACAAACTGGCAATTTTTACCCCTCAAGTATCAAAATTGGCAAAATAGTCCCTGGGTATTCAAAACTTTGAATTTTACAAATATTACCCTTGTACTATGCATGAAATACAATTTGGAACAATTTTAATAACTTTTGGGAATTTACATTTTTAGTCCCTCAAAATCCAAAATTAGAGGTCCTTAATAGTTTTTAAATGCAAAAATTATACTTTTGGTCCTTGTGTAATTGTTAAATGGCAGGTTTGGTCCCTCTTATAAAGTTTGGAAAATTGGCAAATTCAGTCCTTCAAGAAATCAGAAAATACAAATTGGTCCTTGGGCTTTTATCACTTACAAAACCAATCCGGACCTTTTTTTATTACAAATCCAAACACAACACCAGCCCACCATCCCTTGGCCCAACAAAATAACCCGGCCCACTCCCCTAAATATAAAACCCTGGGTGTTGACCCTTTGACCCCGCCAAAATACCACCAGTACTGTTCACCATCCCCTCAAACCGCCTGAGTCACAAACCAGGTGGTATTTCCACCACCTCATCACCCTCCAGCTCACCCAGCCTACTCCCTTACACCTCTCACCCCTATCCCACAAGCAGTTAATGCTTCCCCACCTCCTTTTTCCTCAATACTCCACCCTTTCCCCTGTTTTCACTCAACCTTGACCCCCAAGCTCAAAAAGATATCCCACTTGTCCCTTACACCTCCACATAACATCACAATGCAATTAATGCCATCAAACCGCCTCAATCTACTTGTAGGACTTTTGGCGCCAAAAGTTCATTCAAAGGCTAGGATGCATTCTGCTAAACCAATGGACAAGATTGATGATGGGACTTTTTGAGTGATCACCAAGGATTCTGAGGCTATAAAAAAGAGAAGAAGCAGAGGAGAACAACTACTCTTGCCTTAAGCAATTGTCACCTTAGACTAGTGTAATCTTTTATTGCTTTCTTTAATTAAATGTCATTTACTGTTTTAATTAGTGTAATGAATCTCAATTTAGTGTAATGGAACATCAATCTCAGTTTAAATATAAGTCTCTTTTAAATTTCAAGTTCTTCATAATTTCTTCAAATTCTTGTCATTTACTTTTCATGTTGTTTGTAGTTGTTAATGGACTCTTTAGCTCACTTAAGCTCCTGACAAAGCTTGTTTAAGCTTTTAGATACCTTTAATCAGTTGTAGTCTTTAAAACCAAAAAAAAAAATCATAAAAAAATAGAGAAAATAGAAAATAATTCAAAAATAGTTTGTTCATGGTGATACTGCAAGGAGCATGGTTCATTTTGGATGGCCATGGTTTAGTAGCTTCATGGGAAGCTGTAGGTTATGGTTTGGTCCCTTGGTTTCATGATTCTCAGTCAATTCCACTTGTAAGCATTTTTACTAAATTTTGCATTTCATAGTTCTAATCTCTAATATGTTTTGATTTTCATATTTATCTGTTTATTTGTTGTTTGTTAGTGATAATCTAGTGTAATCTTAGTTTGTTATGTTTTGGAATTTGATTATGCTTGAAATTGCATTTCAACTGTGTTATGCTTGATTTTTGATAATCAAGGTTTAAACCTGGTGTGACTACTTGTTTAAGCCTATAAGGTCCTAATTTAACAGATGAAACCCTTTGGATTTGATTAAATTAGTGTACACAGTATTATGTAATGAAAAGCTTAAATTAATTTCATTTTAGGTGTGTTTGGCAAAACTAATTCAAGAGTGCTTAACTGAGTATAGGGTGTTGTTTTTGGTTGATATTTAATACATAGAGTTCCTAATGGTCAGACAAACCTTTAGCCTATTGTGTATTTAAACAAAAAGTCAAAAATCCCATATTGGTTCACTCATTTGATCACTGTATGGATTTGCAAAGCCATACTCACCAAATGTGTTTAAATGTTATTTATTTTTGTTAGTTTCATGTTTTCAATGTTTAATATAACTTATTGAATCAGTAAATTAGATTAGAATCTCATAATAGTCAACTTTTTATGTTTATGTGAAAAGTCAAAATGTTAGTTTTTCAGGTTTTTGAATAAATGTATAATTTTAGTGTGATCTTGTTATTTAGTTTCATAACTTGTGCTTATAGGATGTTTTAGATTAGCTGCTTATCTGTCTATGTGATTTTTGTTAATTTTTGTTTATCATGTTTGCTAGCTTAAATTTGTGCTTATACTTACCTGTTTTTGCCCTGTATCAGGTTCACAAGTCCATTTTCACAAGCTTGTAGCTTGTTGAATATTGGACTTGTGCCTTTGCTTATTGTTGTTAAGTGTTGCCCTAGTGGCTTATTTGTTATGTTTATGCTTATTTGTCTGTCTTAGCTTAATTAGATAGCTTAAACCAACTCACCATTTTTGTTACTCACCACTCATCACACTGAAGCAAACAGTGTGATGAGTTGATTTTCATTAGCTCTTAAAAAGTTCCTCAGTGAGCTTGAGTATGTGACCCTTGGCTTTTTACAAAGTCAAGGTACCCATCTCAATGCCTCAACATGAGTTGAGCTTATCAGAGCTTATTTAGATAAGTTTTGTGAGCCCTTGTGTTTGCCCATTCACAACATACCCCTGAGCAATCAGGGGTATTACACCATTTCCACAAGCTCATAACAAGCTCCTTAGTGATCACTAGCCTGAGTAAATTAGCTTCATGTGAAGCTTACCTACCCAGCTTCATGATCATGCACTAATAATTCACCTTGTAGCTTATTTACATGGGCTGCAAGCAGCTTAAACTTATCACACCAGGAAAAGAAATACTGAGTCCTCAGTATTTCCTTACCAATCTAGACATTTTCATAAGCTTACAAAAAGCTCATTACTTGGACCTAGCTTATGAGATTAGCTTCTTTTGGAAGCTTATTAACTAGGCTTTAAGATCCAGCACTTTAATTCACCATTGTAGCTTATTCACCTAGGCTGCAACATGCTTTTTGTTTGTCCATTTTTTGAGTACTTAAGAATTATACCATATCACTCAGGGAATGGAGGTTTTTCATAAGCCTCCCAAAAGCTCATCAGTGGACCCCACTTGATGAGCTTTGGCTTTTTGGAAAGCCAAACACCTCAGCTTGCTACTCCAATCTTTAGTTTGGCCTTTTCAGCTTATTTCCTAAGCTTATTTGGCCTCTCTAGTTAGTTGCAGGGGTGTTTGGAACTAAGGTATTAGGAAATTGCTTATTTGCTTATTTTAAGCTTATTAGTGATTTCCAGTGCATTAACTTTTGTAAATATGTATATTATACTTGTACAAATATATTTTATCTTTAACTTTTAAGTATGGAGCTTATTACAGGCTCTTAGAAGCCTCAACTCAATCCAAGTTAAGCCCAAAAGGCTTAACTGTCTAAACCATAAGCTTGTGCTTATTAAGCACTCCTCAGTGCTTATTCATGTTTATATACACCTATTATACTTGTATATATATACTTTTAGCTTTTATTTTCACTGTATAGCTTTTTAAAGTTTATTCCAAGCTTATTATCCCACTTTGAGTCCAAAAACTCAACTGTGTGGGTAATAAGCCCACGAATTGCTTATTTGTAGGTTTTATAAGTTTAGTTTTCTTAATATATGTATAATATCTGTATTTATATAGTTTCATAAAAAGAAAAGCCAAAAAGAAAGCCCTTTTGAAGCTAAGTGATAGCTTCTATTTAGAAGTCTTATTACTTATTTGCTTTATCAAAGCTTTTTCAAAAGCCCCTCACAAGCTCATCTGTGCACCAAAATGGTTGAGCTTGGGCTTTTTGGAAAGCCTACCAGCACATCTTGCAACTCCAACTTCTATTTTGCCATTTTGAGCTTAACCCGTCAGCTTAAATTGACCAAACATAAGGTTGCAGGGGGTGTTTGGATCTGAGTGTGCTGAATTTGCTTATTTAGCTTATGTGAGCTTATTTGCTTAATCCAGTGCACCAAGCTTGTATATTATTGTCCATTAAACATATTTTCACCTTTCTTTTTCTTTCTTTTCAGTTTTCAAGCTAGTTTAGAGCTTATGAGCCACTGTGAGCTTTTTGCTTAACTGAATAAGCTCATAAGCTCCTAAACTGCTTATTTCTATGTTTGCACAGTTCCATCTTCATAATATATGTATAATATAAGTACTTAGTTAATCCATAAAAAAAGAAAAACCAAAAAGAAGCTTTAACAAAAGTTGTAGCTTCTATTTAAGAAGCTTGAACTTATACACTAACTGAGTTGGAAATAAGCTGTCACACAGCTTATTTCTAAGTTTTGAGAAAGTTGTGTTTGTTAAAGTCCCATATTATTACTCGTTGTATAGTTTTGCAAAAAGAAAAAATGAAAAATAAAATAAAAAACAAAAATGGGTGTGGGTGGATTCGAACCTTGGACCTCTCGCTAGTAAACATGCATTATCCCCACACCCCTTCCAACTGCTCTGGGGCACCAGTTCCGTTAGTCCTTGCACCCTTAATATATTTAAGGCACTTTTGGCCCTTTAGCTTATTTGGACTGATGAGCTTATTCCAGCTTATCTGGATAAGCTGTCAACTCCAACTTATTTTTCCTAGCATCTTCATACTATTATTTACTTTCTGTAATTTTTTTAGATTTTTTACTGTTCATCTAATATATATAATAATTAATATAATTTACATACCTTTTAGGAAATAATAAGTAATATATTTTTAAAACTGCTTATTTATAATTTTTATAAACTTTTTATATTTTTTATGTATTCCTGAGATACTTAGGAAGTTTTATAAAAAGTTTTATAATTTTATAAATAAGTTTAGTATGTATAATAATTAATTTAGTTTAATTAGTTTTAATTAAACAATAATAGATTTTAATTAAGTTTCCTTATTTTTGTGTATAAAATATAGTTTTTATATTTTTCTTAGCTTCTTATAAGTATTTTAGAATTATGTAAAAAGTTTTAGATTTTTGTTTGCTAATTTAGTATATATAATAATAATATTAGTAATTAAATAATAGTAAATAATTAACAATAAATAGAATAATTGTATAATAATTATATTTTTAGTTTCTAAATTTCTTTTATATTATTTTTAACTTTTCTAAATTTTTGTTTTATTTATTTAGGTTTATTTTACATTTTCTTTATATTTATATAGTTAATAAATAGTTAATAATAGTTTTAATTAATAATAATTAATATAAGTGTATAATAAATAATTTTAATTTCCTAATAATTTTCTTATTCTTTTAGGATTCCAAAAATATA
Organism: Artemisia argyi; assembly: GCA_030686995.1. Lineage (NCBI taxonomy): Eukaryota > Viridiplantae > Streptophyta > Magnoliopsida > Asterales > Asteraceae > Artemisia > Artemisia argyi. Next base: position 38,152 of record JARVZY010011140.1, on the reverse strand, counting down.
ATTTTCACATTTGTGGGACTTATATTTGACGGTATTCACTTTTTATTTTGTACGTAGACGTTTATTTAAACGTTTACTTAAGTGTTTTAGGTTTCTAGATTTTCTTATTAATATAATAATAATATTATAAATATAGTTAGTTATTTTATTTCTTTTTAATTTGCATTTAAGCCGTTAAGGCATGCAAATTCCCTCTTTGGGAATGTTTTGTTTTATTCGTTACGTTTACGTTTATTTAAACTTAAACGTACGTTTATAATTACTTTATATTTTAGGGTTTCTGATTGTACGTTTCTTAATTAAACTAGCTGTGACAGAGCTATTACTATTCACATTCAGTGTTAGTCAATCAGATTCCTGTTTTTCCTATACTATATTATTTTAACAATTCACAAGTCATTGTATTCAGGATATCACGCCTCGCCAGGACATAAACGATCCAAGGATATTTTAATCCTTGGTAATATTGCATTTTTCTCCCGGGCTCCATTTTAGAAACCCTTTGTTACGGTTGACCGTTCACCAGCGGTTGGCTTGTGTAATAAACCTATGTGTGGTTCGGGAGGAATCAATGACGTTTAAACCTAAACGTAAATCTCGAACACGATTTCGTGATTTTTGTAGAAATGATCCGACAAGTGTCAAACTCTCGGATTATCATTAAAATTTTTTAACTTATGAGAATATGAAATAAAAATTTTGGGAGTGGATAGTGAAAGTGAATAGTAAAAATGAATAGTAATCCAAAAATGTGAATTGTTACAGTCTCTACCCCTTAAGGGAACTTCGTCCCGAAGTTCAGTTTATGTCAGGGGTTGAAGCGACGTCGGTAAAAAGATAGGGTTTCTTGTGGCGAATGGTTTCTTAGGTAGCTATTGATGTACTTTGATTCGTCGTTTCAGTGTATGGCGTAGGATGAGGTTTACTTTTATGTGGGAAAGGTGGAGTAAGAGTGATTTAATTGTCGTACTCTATCATATGAATACTTATGAATTGCCTATACTCACACGAAATTTGTTTTAAGATTATAGGTGAGAAGTTTGTTTCTAATAAAACATACATGTGACTGCTCCCAGCATAACATGATCCCTCCTGAATTAGACATAGGTGATCAGGCTATGTATAATTTAGGACCGATAATGTGATGTTCGGTTTAGTCACGTAGTATTGTGTTTCTTAAAAGTTTTAGATGATATTCAATCTTGTAAAGTTGATGAGGGTGCTTGTGGTGTAACTAAGGATGATTTGAGCTTTAAAAGTGCACCAAGATCTGTTAATGAGCTTGTGGTTGCAACGGTTGTGAAGATAATGATGGTGAAAAGATGAACGAGGCTTGTGTTTTTCATTTTGGTTTGATGAGTTTTAGTGGTTTGAGATGAAGCTGGGTAAAGAAGACATGGGAGATATGATAAGAGGGTTTTTGATAATGGTGTTGTGTTTTCTTCGTTGGCGCCATGATTCTATTATATAAAAGATACCTCGTGAGTAGAGAGTTGTGAAATAAGCATGATTTTTTTATGGGAAATGATAGAATAATTACGTTGGAGGTTTGAATCATAACACATGATAGCATAAAATAAGAGTTTTATTCATAAAACGTTGATTGATTACAAGATTGAAACTTATTACAAGTTTCTTCAAAATCTACTAATTGATACTTTTAGTTTAGTAATTAAAACGTTTTACAACTACTGCTAACTATTATATGGATTCTACAAAGTTTACTAACTGAGTTTATTCAGTTTAGTAGTACACAAGATAACTAGTATCATCACACTAGTCTATTGCGGGTTAGAAGGTCCTAGCAGCTCTGATTAATTGACAACTTCTTGGTTTAGTGTGTCATGTAGATACGAGTCGACGAAGTTTGGGAGGTTATAGTGTCCATGCTGACTTTCTTGTTGGATCAATGGTGGTCGTGATACGATCCATAATGAATATCCAACTCATCACATGTAGGGATATAAAAGTGAAGTGATAGTGGTGGTGATAATGGTGCTAGTACATATTCGTATTCATCATCCTCCTCTGAGTCTGACTCAACCCAATTTTGTTCAAAATAATTAGAAGTATCTGACGCAAAATTAGTTGGCATTGGTTCCTCCTCTTCCTCGTCGGTTAAATCTTTGAAAGGTTCTTCTTCATCATCAGAAGCGAAGGCATTAACGAAGTCAAATCCGAACTCGGGTGAGGGTGGTAAGACTTGGAAATTATTAGGTAGAGTGGGAACATAATTGGGAGTAGTGGGTGCACACATGATTTCTATGAGAAGAATTACAATGTTAAAACAATTCTAACGTTTATGGGGAGTGTTCAAAATATGACAAGCGTGTATATATCAATATCCTAATATGTTCACGTAGCATAACATGCTTACGGGGAAATGCTCAATTCTGCTAAGGGTACATATATCCATATGCTAACATGTTTGTGTAATATAAAATGCTTAATAAGTCCATAATCGTCTGGAGGATGGAAGGCATGGAGAGCGGAAGGCTATAAATTGTTTTTTCTTGTACGTGTGGTTATAGTTTAGGTCTCAATTAGACCTGTTTCTCTATAACCATGGCTCTGGTACCAACCTGTAACACCCCCAATTCAATGATGTAGCGGAATTTAAACTGGTGTTACTCGATGGCACAATAGTCACAATAATAGAAAACGAACTCTAATTGAGTTGTTTTATAAGATTTATCATTCAAATTATATAAATATCAGAGATTACAAAATGTGGTCCCAGATGGTTCCATGTTTACAATTTACATTAAATGAGTTTTCGAATGATAATAAAATTTATAGCCCTCTTAAATATCTGTGCCCCTCCGTGCCATCCTTGATCATCATGGACCTGAAATACATGCTTAAGAGGTCAACAGAGAGGTTGAGTGATATTCATAGAGTTTGTTGAGTAGTGGAACACAATATGTTGGTATTATGAGTTAATTAGACTCATACTCATGGTTGGAAAACAAAACAGTTATTATTATACTAAGCTCATGACACCAAAACGTTAACGGGTACCAATATCAATTGGCCGAGTTATCCCGGTAGGTACTTTGCTGTCATACCTAAATCTCAAATATAGTGCATTTGTTTGAACTTAGTCAATATAAATGGGATTCGTCAATCCCAAAAGGCCTATTCACAATACCCGCGCTCACTATTACTAGTGATTAAATGGTTCATAATAAGGGATATTGGATTTAGCAAGGATGGTACTTAGTAATAATAAAACAATCAGGTAGCATACAATTTCAAAGCATTGTGTTCGGTTTAAAATAGCATGTATTGCCCCCAAGGGTTTGTAAAACATTTAAGTAATGGAAAGTGGGGCTATGAACTCACCGTGAGTTATGTAGTAAGTAGTGAAAATGGTAGTCGACTCGCGAAGGTCTCTAAGAGCAACCTATAATAGAATGTTGCGACTTAGGTTTGGAGTAATATCAAAGAATATGAAGAATTGCGTAAATATGTCTTGCATTTATTCCATGATGTAGTACTTAGTATATAGTGTAAGTTTTTGAATAAAAATGGTTTATGAAACATGTATAGTTTGTATATCGCTTACTACCGTTCGGGCCGACATAATTCAGAGGCCATGTAGTAAACGTTCGAGGAGCCAGGACACTTTAATTCGTAAATCCACAACTCATCTCGATGGTTTACTTTAATGAACCCCTCACATGAAGCTCCCTAGTGTTGTAGTATTTGATAAAAATATATAAGTTTTTGATCCGAAAAGTTACATGTCCAAATAATTGAATAAACTTAGGAAAGTTTACTTTTAAATGAAGATTGTTATTTCAATGAGTTTCTTAAGTCTAGTATGAGTATTACTTATAAATTCTCATGGTTATTTTGATGGAGTAGATCCAAATTGGATGTTTATGTTACCATTAACTCTTTAGTTCATGTTTTCGTCTTGGTAAGTTTATATGGTCTTTAGCCGTGGCTTTGCGGTGACTTTGGTCATTGTTACCATTGTCTTGAGACTCATCCTTGGCCTTAGCCATGGTTGTGGTCTTGGCTTTAAGGTCTTTAGACCTCTTGGTTTTACTTAGCCATAACCAATACATGGTACTTTGGGTATTAAAAGGGGCTGTTAAGATCTCTAAGAAAAATATCACTCGTTATGCATTTTCAGGGTTCGAGCTTCTTTATTCCAGAACGAAAACATCGTTACAGACAACTTTCATGTTTTAACTTTTTGATGATACAGACCAGATGGGTCTCTTTCAAAAATGTCAGCTGCTTAACAGCTTGTTTTGGCAGTTTCGGCGTTTTGGTTTTGCTAACTTCTTTTGGCCGTATCTTTTGACTCGTGTACTCGTTTTAGGTGATTCCAATTGCTATTTTTTCCTTGTTAAGTCCTCTACCACAGTATGTAATTTTCCAATATCATGTTTATACTATTTTGTTCGAATTTCTCAATATAAGTCACTAGTTTTCTTGTTTACTTAATATAAGTTAACATATAGTTTCCATAACTTGTTTTACTAATTTTTATACATTATGAACATAATAACAAGACTATATATAGTATGAATGAAATATAAATAGCATGAAAATGGTATTAAGCAAGAAAGTATATTAGGGTTTCTTACAACTTTAGGCTTTCTAAGAAAGGAAAGTAACTAGTAAGGATAGGACTTTGATTGACATGCTTCACTTCACTTTAGCAATCCTTCTACACCCTTGTATTCTTGAAGGATTTGTGATGAAGGTTTAGGTGACTTGAGTGGATCTAAACTCAAGAGAATCACCAAGAGTTTCAAAGGATTTGAAGTAGTTTGGATTAATCAAAACTTAACAAGAGTTTATATGTTGATGTAGCACTTGATTTCTTGGATAAAACTTGAAGTAGAGGGAAAATTAGGAGTGTGTTTGTGTGTGTGAGGTTATGAACGACCAAGAGAGGATGAGGAAGGTTATATAAGGCCTAGAGGAGGTGCTAGGAAGGTGTTAGGAAGTTTCATTTGAGGAGGTGCAAATTGTAGGCTAGTAGTTACCAATTTTGCTACTTAAAACACATGTAATCCATCCAAGTCTTCAAGTATGAGATCTAGACACATACTAGGTAACTCCCCCCCTATAAGTCGGCCAAGATGAGATAAGGGTGACTAGATACTTAGTCTTGGTATTATCTTATGTTACAGAGTGAGTTTTGGTCCCGTTAATTGCTAACTGTAAGTCGTTAAGTCACGAAACTTATAATCGGGTATCCTAAAAATATGAAACTTACAAATATGTTAAAACTTATCAATATACTCTATATTAGCCTATTAAATGAGTGGTAAGTTCCATCGAGTTGCTTAAAGATTGTTAAAATTGGAAACGCGGGTCTAAAACACGTAATTCGCGTAAACGCTGAACTGGAAAACGTAAAATTTCAAAACTTTTGGAATTGTCGTAAAATGAAAGAAAATCATATTTCTATTATTTATAGTGTTTTATGGACATATCAGGATGCTGGAATGACGTTTAAACCTAAACGTAAATCTCGAACACGGTTTCGTGATTTTTGTAGAAATGATCCGACAAGTGTCAAACTCTCGGATTATCATTAAAATTTTTTAACTTATGAGAATATGAAATAAAAATTTCGGGAGTGGATAGTGAAAGTGAATAGTAATAGTGAATAGTAAAAATGAATAGTAATCCAAAAATGTGAATTGTTACAGTCTCTACCCCTTAAGGGAACTTCATCCCGAAGTTCAGTTTATGTCAGGGGTTGAAGCGACGTCGGTAAAAAGATAGGGTTTCTTGTAGCGAATGGTTTCTAAGGTAGCTAGTGATGTACTTTGATTCGTCGTTTCAGTGTATGGCGTAGGATGAGGTTTACTTTTATTTGGGAAAAGGTGGAGTAAGAGTGATTTAATTGTCGTACTCTATCATATGAATACTTATGAATTGCCTATACTCACACGAAATTTGTTTTAAGATTATAGGTGAGAAGTTTGTTTCTTATAAAACATACAGGTGACTGCTCCCAGCATAACATGATCCCTCCTGAATTAGACATAGGTGATCAGGCTATGTATAATTTAGGACCGATAATGTGATGTTCGGTTTAGTCACGTAGTATTGTGTTTCTTAAAAGTTTTAGATGATATTCAATCTTGTAAAGTTGATGAGGGTGCTTGTGGTTTAACTAAGGATGATTTGAGCTTTAAAAGTGCACCAAGATCTGTTAATGAGCTTGTGGTTGCAACGGTTGTGAAGATAATGATGGTGAAAAGATGAACGAGGCTTGTGTTCTTCATTTTGGTTTGATGATTTTTAGTAGTTTGAGATGAAGTTGGGTAAAGAAGACATGGGAGATATGATAAGAGGGTTTTTGATAATGGTGTTGTGTTTTCTTCATTGGCCCCATGATTCTAATATATAAAAGATACGTCGTGAGTAGAGAGTTGTGAAATAAGCATGATTTTTTTATGGGAAATGATAGAATAATTACGTTGGAGGTTTGAATCATAACACATGATAGCATAAAACAAGAGTTTTATTCATAAAACGTTGATTGATTACAAGATTGAAACTTATTACAAGTTTCTTCAAAATCTACTAACTGATACTTTCAGTTTAGTAATTACAACATTTTACAATTACTGCTAACTATTATATGGATTCTACAGAGTTTACTAACTGAGTCTATTCAGTTTAGTAGTACAAAAGATAACTAGTATCATCACACTAGTCTATTACGGGTTAGAAGGTCCTAGCAGCTCTGATTGATTGACAACTTCTTGGTTTAGTGTGTCATGTAGGTACGAGTCGACGAAGTTTGAGAGGTTATAGTGTCCATGCTGACTTTCTTGTTGGATCATTGGTGGTCGTGATACGATCCATAATGAATATCGAACTCATCACATGTAGGGATATAAAAGTGATGTGATAGTGGTGGTGATAATGGTGCTAGTACATATTTGTATTCATCATCCTCCTCTGAGTCTGACTCAACCCAATTTTGTTCAAAATAATTAGAAGTATCTGATGCAAAATTAGTTGGCATTGGTTCCTACTCTTCTTCGTCGGTTAAATCTTTGAAAGGTTCTTCTTCGTCATTAGAAGCGAAGGCATTAACGAAGTCAAATCCGAACTCGGGTGAGGGTGGTAAGACTTAGATATTATTAGGTAGAGTGGGAACATAATTGGGAGTAGTGGGTGCACACATGATTTCTATGAGAAGAATTACAATGTTAAAACAATTCTAACGTTTATGGGGAGTGCTCCAAATATGACAAGCGTGTATATATCAATATCCTAATATGTTCATGTAGCATAACATGCTTACGGGGAAATGCTCAATTCTGCTAAGGGTACATATATCCATATGCTAACATGTTTGTGTAATATAAAATGCTTAATAAGTCCATAACCGTCTGGAGGATGGAAGGCATGGAGAGCGGAAGGCTATAAATTGTTTTTGCTTGTACGTGTGGTTATAGTTTACGTCTCAATTAGACCCGTTTCTCTATAACCATGGCTCTGGTACCAATCTGTAACACCCCCAATTCAATGATGCAGCGGAATTTAAACTGGTGTTACTTGACGACACAAAAGTCACAATAATAGAAAACGAACTCTAATTGAGTTGTTTTATAAGATTTATCATTCAAATTATAAAAATATCATAGATTACAAAATGAGGTCCCAGATGGTTCCATGTTTACAATTTAAATTAAATGAGTTTTCGAATGATAATAAAATTTATAGCCCTCTTAAATATCTGTGCCCCTCCGTGCCATCCTTGATCATCATGGACCTGAAATACATGCTTAAGAGGTCAACACAAAGGTTGAGTGATATTCATAGAGTTTGTTAAGTAGTGGAACACAATATGTCGGTAGTATGAGTTAATTAGACTCATACTCATGGTTGGAAAACAAAACAATTATTATTATACTAAGCTCATGACACCAAAACGTTAACGGGAACCAATATCAATTGGCCGAGTTGTCCCGGTAGGTACTTTGCTGTCATACCTAAATCTCAAATATAGTGCATTTGTTTGAACTTAGTCAATGCAAATGGGATTCGTCAATCCCAATAGGCCTATTCACAATACTCGCGCTCACTATTACTAGTGATTAAATTGTTCATAATAAGGGATATTGGATTTAGCAAGGATGACACTTAGTAATAATATAACAATCAGGTAGCATACAATTTCAAAGCAATGTGTTCGGTTTAAAATAGCATGTATTGCCCCCAAGGGTTTGTAAAACATTTAAGTAATGGAAAGTAGAGCTATGAACTCACCGTGAGTTATGTAGTAAGTAGTGAAAATGGTAGTCGACTCGCGAAGGTCTCTAAGAGCAACCTATAATAGAATGTTGCGACTTAGGTTTGGAGTAATATCAAAGAATATGAAGAATTGCCTATATATGTTCTGCATTTAGTCCATGATGTAGTACTTAGTATATAGTGTAAGTCTTTGAATAAAAATGGTTTATGAAACATGTATAGTTTGTATATCGCTTACTACCGTTCGGGCCGACATAATTAAGAGGCTATGTAGTAAACGTTCGAGGAGCCAGGACACTTTAATTCGTAAATCCACAACTCATCTCGATGGTTTACTTTAATGAACCCTAACATGAAGCTCCCTAGTGTTGTAGTATTTGATAAAAATATATAAGTTTTTGATCCGAAAAGTTACATGTCCAAATAATTGAATAAACTTAGGAAAGTTTACTTTTAAATGAAGATTGTTATTTCAATGAGTTTCTTAAGTCTAGTATGAGTATTACTTGTAAAGTCTCATGGTTATTTTGATGGTGTAGATCCAAATTGGATGTTTATTTTACCATTAACTCTTTAGTTCATGTTTTCGTCTTGGTAAGTTTATATGGTCTTTAGCCGTGGCTTTGCCGTGACTTTGGTCATTGTTACCATTGTCTTGAGACTCATCCTTGGCCTTAGCCATGGTTGTGGTCTTGGCTTTAAGGTCTTTAGACCTCTTGGTTTTATTTAGCCATAACCAATACATGGTACTTTGGGTATTAAAAGGGTCTGTTAAGAATTTGAAGAAAAATATCACTCGTTATACGTTTTCAGGGTTCGAGCTTCTTTAACCTGGAACGAAAACATCATTACGGACAACTTTCGTGTTTTAACTTTTTGATGAAATGGACCAGAAGTGTCTCTTTCAAAAAGGTCAGCTGCTTAACAGCTTGTTTTGGCAGTTTCGGCGTTTTGGTTTTGCTAACTTCTTTTGGCCGTATCTTTTGACTCGTGTACTTGTTTTAGGTGATTCCAATTGCTATTTTTTCCTTGTTAAGTCCTCTACCACAGTATATAATTGTCCAATATCATGTTTATACTATTTTGGTCAAATTTCTCAATGTAAGTCACTAGTTTTCTTGTTTACTTAATATAAGTTAACATATAGTTTCCATAACTTGTTTTACTAATTTTTATACATTATGAACATAATAACAAGACCATATGTAGTATGAATGAAATATAAATAGCATGAAAATGGTATTGAGCAAGAAAGTATATTAGGGTTTCTTACAACTTTAGGCTTTCTAAGAAAGAAAAGTAACTAGTAAGGATAGGACTTTGATTGACAAGGTTTAGGTGACTTGAGTGGATCTAAACTCAAGAGAATCACCAAGAGTTTCAAAGGATTTGAAGTAGTTTGGATTAATCAAAACATAACAAGAGTTTATGTGTTGATGTAGCACTTGATTTCTTGGATAAAACTTGAAGTAGAGGGAAAATTAGGAGTGTGTTTGTGTGTGTGAGGTTATGAATGACCAAGAGAGGATGAGGAGGGTTATATAGGGCCTAGAGGAGGTGCTAGGAAGGTGTTAGGAAGTTTCCTTTGAGGAGGTGCAAATTGTAGGCTAGTAGTTACCAATTTTGCTACTTAAAACACATGTAATCCATCTAAGTCTTCAAATATGAGATCAAGACACATACTAGGTGACTCCCCCCCTCTAAGTCGGCCAAGATGAGATAAGGGTGACTAGATACTTAGTCTTGGTATTATCTTATGTTACAGAGTTAGTTTTAGTCCCGTTAATTGCTAACTGTAAGTCGTTAAGTCACGAAACTTAAAATCGGGTATCCTAAAAATATGAAACTTATAAATATGTTAAAACTTATCAATATACTCTATATTAGCCTATTAAATGAGTGGTAAGTTTCATCGAGTTGCTTAAACGCTGTTAAAATTGGAAACGCGGGTCTAAAACGCGTAATTCGTGTAAACGCTGAACTGGAAAACGTAAAATTCCAAAACTTTTGGAATTGTCGTAAAATGAAAGAAAATCGTATTTCTATTGTTTACAGTGTTTTATGGACATATCGGGATGCTGAATGACGTTTAAACCTAAACGTAAATCTCGAACACGGTTTCGTGATTTTTGTAGAAATGATCCGACAAGTGTCAAACTCTCGGATTATCATTAAAATTTTTTAACTTATGAGAATATGAAATAAAAATTTCTTGGATAAAACTTGAAGTAGAGGGGAAATTAGGAGTGTGTTTGTGTGTGTGAGGTTATGAACGACCAAGAGAGGATGAGGAGGGTTATATAGGGCCTAGAGGAGGTGCTAGGAAGGTGTTAGGAAGTTTCCTTTGAGGAGGTGCAAATTGTAGGCTAGTAGTTACCAATTTTGCTACTTAAAACACATGTAATCTATCCAAGTCTTCAAGTATGAGATCAAGACACATACTAGGTAACTCTCCCCCCTCTAAGTCGGCCAAGATGAGATTAGAGTGACTAGATCATATTTCTAAAACTTTTGGAATTGTGGTAAAATGAAAGAAAATCATATTTCTATTGTTTATAGTGTTTTATGGACATATCGGGGTGCTGGAATGACGTTTAAACCTAAACGTAAATCTCGGACACAGTTTTGTGATTTTTGAAAAAATGACCAGACAAGTGTCAAACTCTTGGATTATCATTAAAATTGTTTAACTTACGAGAATATGAAATAAAAATTTCGAGAGTGAATAATGAAAGTGAATAGTAAAAATGAATATTAATCCAAAAATGTGAATTGTTACAGGTGCTTGTGTATGACTAAGGTGTTAGGGTGCTAGGTTGAGGTGTTTATGTTTTAGGTTTTACAATGTTTTAGTTAAGTTTAGACTTAGTTTCTTGATGAGGCGAAAAATGAACCGTTTTTAGGGGGTCATTTAAGCCCGGAATTGAATTTATTTGATCAAATATTGTCCTAAATCATTCCTTTTGTGATTTTAGGTACTTTGGGAGTGAATTCTGGAAAAGAAAGCATTTTGGACGTTTTTGGAGCATAAAAGTGAAGAAAAAGGCAAAGACTTAATTTTCCATACTGAGAACAGTACCTGACGGCGTCAAGAAGGAAATTGTGACGGGGTCAGGAGTAAAATCCATGACGACCCAGTGAAAACCTGAACGCATCAAGAGAAGGGCGTCAAGAGTTAAATTGGTAACGGCCTAAAGTTGGACTACACGTGACGGCGTCAAACCTAGATCTAGGAGTCCGAGGATTTTATTGGCGGCGAGATGACGGCGTCAGACATTTGCTCTTGACGCCGTCACCTCACAAAATCTATATATACTTTTCTATTTTTCATTCATTAGAGGAGGAACTTGTGTGGAGAATACTACGGTCGAACCTAATAAACCCTAGGTCGTTTGTAACAGTATTTTCAAGGGTTTTCACCCCTTGAAACCTTTCATGTTCAATTAAGATAAGTCCTCTTTCAATTCATTCCATATGTCTATGTGTTGTTTGAATATATCTTCTGCTTGTCTTGATTTTAGCATGCTAGACTAGATCTATCATGTGTTTGCTTAGATGTAATGAAACCTAGATGTTGATTATAAGTTGATTGCTTATTTATAGTTGTAATGGATTAATGATTTCAATGTTAGGCTTAAGAAAACTGCCAGATCTCCATTGTGTAACTTGCTTGAACGTCTTAAGAAACATGAACCGATGTGTACTAGGTTTTTATGATTGTATTTAATGCATGAGCGAATTCTAGGGATCCCGTGTTAGGAGCTTCTTAGCCGGCTCGACATAGAAGTGAAGTAGGAGCTTATAGGATTGGGGAAGTAAGTACGCCACTCCATGAATGGTATTAAGGAATACAATCCGTCATCCACGCAACTGTAACAAGTAATTAGCCTGTAAAAGATATCTAGGGAGTAGTGAAACCTAAGTAAACACAATTCTCCCATATATTGCTCACACCACTATCTTAATCTAGTTTATTTTCATTTTTGTTATTTTATTTTGATTACATCTTAGTAATTGGGTAAGTTGATTAGCAACTAATTCCGCCCACTCCTCTTAAAACCAAGATTTTTAATTGCTTTTATAAAAACATAAAAATACAAAAAGAATCATCCCTCATCTCTAGACCTAGTCTTTAGTTTTTCTAATCCTAGCGACACTATTCCCAAGTTGAACGATCAATCCCCCGGTACTTGTCACTATACTATACTACAATGATCAGGTACACTGCCTGGTGGGGGTTGTAAGCTTCTTGAGATCCCTCGAGAGGTAAATCCTGGTGCAATTCCCACGCATCAAGTTTTTGGCGCCGCTGCCGGTGAATAGTTATTGTCTAAGTTAGAATTTCTTTTTATTAGGTCTACTTCCTAGATTCCTTTCTAGTAAGATTTTATTTTTATTTTTAGGTTTTCTTTAGTCTATCTTATTTCTTCGTGTTTTTGTTCGTAACTCTTTACCATCAGACATCATGGAATATGGTAACATCTTTGAACCCATTAACCCACCACAACAAGACCACCCACAAAACCCACCACTAGCTAACCAACCTCTTAGGCCCCGAACCCTAGGAGAGTACTCCCGACCTAGCCACCAAGGCTATCGAAATACTATTGAGCTCACCCAAGGAGCCAATGTGTCTCCCTTGCGATCCGACACCATCCGTTTGGTGCAAAGCGGATGTGCATTCCATGGACTTCATTCCGAAGATCCAAATCAACATCTCAAGGACTTCCTTAAAATCGTAGATTCTATAGACCTTCATGCTACAACTAGAGAGTCAACCCGATTACGCCTATTCCAATTCTCTCTACGTGATCAAGCTAGTCAATGGCCTGAGCGTTTACCCGCGGGATCCATCACCTCATGGGATGATCTCACCACTCGTTTCCTTGCTCAATTTTTCCTACCGGGGAGAACTACAATGCTTAGAAATGATATCTTGATGTTCCAACAACGTCAAGGTGAAACTCTATATGAAGCATGGCTCGTTTCAAGGACTTACTCCAAAAAGTCCCTCGTCATGGCATAGATCTTTGGCTCCAAGTCCAAATCTTCTATGACCATATCGATCTCTCCACAAGGCGAACCATTGACCATTCGGCCGGTGGCAAGCTACGTGATCTAAGTGCGGAAGAATCATGGGAACTCATAGAAGATCTTGCTCTCTATGACAACGAATGTTGGAATGATCCCCGTGATTTGAACAAAACGGTCAAGGCAACATCTTTGCCTTCGAACAATTCTAGCACTTCCGACCGTAGGATCATGGAACTTGAAGATCAAGTCAAGTTTCTCATGAAATCTTACGAAGCTCCTAAGCCTTCAAGCCAAGTGAACAAAATCACTTCTTCATGCGAATTATGTAGTGGTCCCCATGACACTCGTGAATGTGTGGAACTCCCCGGAACAGCTTTTGCGGACTACGCATCCTCGCGTACCGACGAAGCAGGAGATAAGTAGTACACTTTCAAACCCGAGCCAAACCCGTATGGTGATTCCTACAACCCTTCTTGGAAAAATCACCCAAACCTTAGGTGGAAACAAAACCAAGCCAATTCTTCCAATCCGCCTAATCGTTACCAACCAAACGGTCCACCCTCCAACCGTACTTTCAACAACAATCCTTCTAACAACTATGGTAGTACCAACAATCTTGAAGGATTGATGTCCAAGTTTATGGCATCTCAAGAGGCTCGCATAGCTAGGTTTGAAACCGAATTCAACCAACAACAAACGTAGCTTGTTGAAAGCCCTCAACAACCAAGCGTTAACTACACCTAGGAAGGATACTAGGGACGCCAATAGCGGAATCCAAACTAAGGACCACTCGTCATCCAAACACGTCCACTTTGTCAATGTTGTCACCATTAAGCCGATAGATAAGGATATAGAAGAAAGTGACAAAGATGAAGTTGGAGTAGAAACCGAGACTAGGGATGAAATTAGGGAAGTTGATGTTAATAAGGGAGAAGAGTTAGAGGAAGTGGAGACTGTAGAAGAGTACTTTGATAAGTTGCCCTCCAAGGAAGAACGGGAATATCATAAGGATTTATTTGATGATCCCGAGACACCATATATCCTTGGTTCACCCCTTATTAAAATAGGTGATCCCTCTAACATCAACATACCATGCAACATTGCGCATATGCATGTGTGGAAAGCTTATATCGATCCTAGGTCTCCTATAAACATCATGACTAGGACTTATTATAATTGGGTAATGAAGAAACAACTTGGTCATAGGATGATGCCCAATAAGAATCAGATAAGCAATTTTGTAGGAAGAGTGAAAGGATTGCACATGATTGTTGGAAACTTCACTTATGAGACCGACTTTGTGATAGTGGAGGATACTCGTCCGGTGATAGATGATTGCCTAAGTCAAGTAGTTTTCGGAAAACCATTCGTTGAGGCCACTAAGATGAGTTATGATCCGACTCTAGGGATAGTTAGGTTCAAGGAGTAGAATGATGAGATTGTCTACCAAATGCCCTATAAGATTGAGCAGTACCGCCTCCTGTCAAACATAGAAAAGGAACACAAACAAGCGGTTTACTATAGGAATGATGAGGATAGACGTAGAGGAGTTGAATTTGTTATGAATAAGATGCTTGGTTTCTACAAAGAATGCTTGCAACTAGGTCCAAAGTACAAAATTGGTGTAGGAGATGACCTAGAGAGTGAAACCAACAATGAGGTCACATAGTAACCCATGACCTTGAATCTAGCTACAAGACTCGTAAATAAAGAAAAGCGCTTCTTGGGAGGCAACCCATGTTTTGTGTGATTTTTATTTTGTTTGATTGTTATTTACTTCCGTATGCATGCTTTATTTTTATTGTTGGTATATCATGTTTCAAAACTAAAATAGTGAAAATCCTTTATTTTGTTGTTTGACTTAGTCTTAACTTCATCCAAAGGTATTTCGCAAAAGATAAGTGTAAGGGGAAACCCCAAATATGTTTTTAAGAAACAAACTTGATCATGAATCTCCACAATATTAAGTGAACATGTATATTCGTATTTGTTTGAGTCAAATACTTGTATCGAGTCATAATGATGTTTTGTAGGATTTTCCAGGAAGTAGGACAAAGTTTTTCCAGAAATTTTCCGGAAACTTAACATAAGAATTTCATTAGGTCACTTCTGATGGCGTCAGGAGTTGACTCCTAACGGCGTCACGTGTAAAATTCTGTAAATTTTACTAGTTTTGTTTTTCTAACAGAGTCTTAAAGTGTTTGTTGAACCTTTAGTGTTATAATCTCCAGGAGATATGCAAACATCATTCCACAAGCATTATATCTTACCTTGCTTTTTAGGATTTGTTAGCATATATAGATTGCCGCCGATTTTACGCGAGGTTGCCTTGTCTGTTTTCTCAGGTTTAACAGGTTATGTATGACAAGAAGATGATTTATATTCTGGAAGGGAAGCTTTGATTGTTCATTTTCTTGGAGGAAGATTTAACCTGGCTACCTTATTATCCATAACAAGCGAATCAAGGGAGTATTTGATTTCATTCTTTTTACTTATTTCACTTTTACATTCTTTACTAGAACATTGGGGATAATGTTCATCTTAAGTGTAAGGGGAGGGTAAAATGATGATACCTTACAGATACACTTTCGCTTGAGTTTGTTTGTTTGATGGTGGATGTGTAATAAAACTATGAGAAATACTTGTTAGTGTAATTTTAGCGCCAAATTTAAATTTTTTTTACAACATTTAGGAGTGAAACTTTAGCCTTAGCAAGCGTCTCATGGACAAGAGTCGTATGACTAGCACAAAACCGTACTATTCAGAAAAATTTTCCAACCAAATATGTAAGGTTCGCCTTTAGATTTGATAGGAAAAGCATTTACTATTAGTGCTTATGAGTGTACTGGTAGCATTTAGATTCTAGAACTTGCGTTAGTGATGTATCCCGAGACCGCTAGTGAGACTACATTCGTGTAGTAGGATTTACTACATGATAAGAGGCATTAGGATCACCCTTGTGTTAAACCCGTAACATAATTACTTGACCATTAAAGTCATATTACTTGGCTAGTTAAGTCAACTGATTTTTCCCACACCCTTAGCGTTGTACTCATTTTTAGTACACGAAACCCCTAGTACACCCCTCCGAGCCTATCTTTTCGTTTCTAACTTTAAGCATCTTACTTAGAGGAAGAATTTGTTACACTCCACTTAAATGTAAAACCAAATCACCTTAGCCTTCCGTGTATGCACTCATCTTTAGTGCATTATTGTTATATGTTTAAACCCTTAGTTAATTATCTAATTGATTACATGGTTGCTAAGTCGAGTCATATCCTTGTACATATTGTTTTGGGACGATTGGGACTCATGGGTAAAATACTTATTTTATGGAGTAATGGGGAAGAACATCATATTATTACTCCCATATGTACGTTAATCTTAAAAGTACTCCAAGTGTTTTGATTTTCTTAATTCGAGTCATTAGATTAGTTTATTGTAAAGTATGTAAAAATTCAAGTGTATGGGGAATTTTCATTCCCTATGATGTATTATTTTGGATGGTAGGCTAAGAGTGTATGCAAAAAAAAAAAAAAAAAAAAAATCAAAAAAAAATCAAAAACTCAAGAAAAAAAAATAATAATAATAAAAAGGAAAAGAGAAAAACATACGGACTACCATCCCGTTTCATTTTATGTTTATTTTATGTTTTTGTTATTTTTGATTTATTAGCTTAAGTCGAGTCTAGTTTTGGCTTAGCAACGCCATATTGTACATGTAATTGACCAAGATGATTAACTCGCCACCAGTAAAGACTGCCTATATCCAACAAAACCGTGTATTCCATATCCCTACACCTAACGTTACAACCCTTTAAAAGACCTCTTTGATAGTTTATCCTAGGTGCTTATGCAATGTGGTGGAGGTTTGATCCTTTCCCAAGCCTTTGGTAATCTATTTTGCTTTGACAGGTAGTGAGAGATGTTTTCCATTTCCATATTGTGATATTACTTTATTACACCCAAGAGATGTGAGTATCTAAACACTATTTGTGAGGTGCTAGTGTATGACCTCCGTGCTTGTCTTTGGTCTTTAGTGGAACGATTATTTGTTGTAATTACTTTATATTAGTGTTAAATGACCCCTAACTTGTATTTTGATTAGAATAAAAGCGCATTTGCTTGAGGACAAGCAAATCTCAAGTGTAAGGGTATATGATGAGGCGAAAAATGAACTGTTTTTAGGGGGTCATTTAAGCCCGAAATTGAATTTATTTGATTAAATATTGCCCTAAATTGTTACTTTTGTGATTTTAGGTACTTTGGGAGTGAATTCTGGAAAAGAAAGCATTTTGGACGTTTTTTGAGCATAAAAGTGAAGAAAACGGCAAAGACTTAATTTTCCGTGCTGAGAACAGTACATGACGGTGTCAAGAAGGAAATTGTGACAGCGTCGGGAGTAAAATCCATGATGACCCAGTGAAAACCTGAAAGCGTCAAGAGAAGGGCGTCAAGTGTTAAATTGGTGACGGCCTGAAGTTGGACTACACGTGACGGCGTCAAACCTAGATCTAGGCAGTCCGAGGAGTTTATTGGCGGCGAGATGATGGCATCAGACATTTGCTCTTGACGTCGTCACCTCACAAAATCTATATATACTTTTCTATTTTTCATTCATTAGAGGAGGAACTTGTGTGGAGAATACTAGGGTCGAACCTAATAAACCCTAGGTCGGTTGTAACAGTATTTTCAAGGGTTTTAACCCCTTGGAATTTTTCATGTTCAATTAAGATAAGTCCTATTTCAATTAATTCCATATGTCTATGTGTTGTTTGAATATATCTTATGCTTGTCTTGATTTTAACATGCTAGGCTAGATCTATCATGTGTTTGCTTAGATGTAATGAAACCTAGATGTTGATTATAGGTTGAATTCTTGTTTATAGTTGTAATGGATGAATGATTTCAATGTTAGGCTTAAGAAAACTGCCAGATCTCCATTGTGTAACTTGCTTGAACATCTTAAGAAACATGAACCGATGTGTACTAGGTTTTTATGATTGTATTTAATGCATGAGCGAATTATAGTGATCACATGTTAGGAGCTTCTTAGCCGGCTCGACATAGGAGTGAAGTAAGAGCTTATAGGATTGGGGAAGTAAGTACGCCACCCCGTGAATGGTATTAAGGAATACAATCCGTCATCCACGCAACTGTAACAAGTAATTAACCTGTAAAAGATATCTAGGGAGTAGTGAAACCTAAGTAAACACAATTCTCCCATATATTGCTCACACCACTATCTTAATCTAGTTTATTTTCATTTTTGTTATTTTATTTTGATTGCATCTTAGTAATGTAGTTGATTAGCAACTAATTCCGCCCACTCCTCTTAAAACCGAGATTTTTAATTGCTTTTATAAAAACATAAAAATACAAAAAGAATCATCCCTCATCTCTAGACCTAGTCTTTAGTTTTTCTAATCCTAGCGACACTATTCCCAAGTTGAACGACCAATCCCCCGGTACTTGTCACTATACTATACTACAACGATCAGGTACACTGCCTGGTGGGGGTTGTAAGCTTCTCGAGATCCCTCGAGAGGTAATGCCTGGTGCAATTCCCACGCATCATTTATACTTACTATGTGTTTAAGGTTTTACCTTGGGGTTAGTGCCTAATCTAAGTTCCTAAGGGTGCCTAATAACTAATTCTAAGACCTAAAGGGTTTATACTAAGTGTCGTTAACCTATGGGGGAGTTTTGGGAAGGTTTGACCTAATTTTCTAACCTAAATGACCTAAGTGGGTTTAGTGAGAGACTAGGGTTTATCCTATGGTTTTGTGCCTAAGTTAATGTCCTAAGGGTATCTAATAACTATTCCCAAGTTCCTAAAGGCTTATACTAAGTGATAGTGACCTAAGAGGAAGTTTCAGGTGGGTTTAGACCTAATTCTAGTTATCTATGACCTAGTTATGGTTTAGGGCTTAGGGGGTTTATATCTAAGTTCTAAGGGTTCTATTCTATATCCTAATAGTCCTAATATATCCTAATATACCTAAAGATACTCTTACTTAAGCCTTGAACACATTCTTACTAGTTTAACTAAGCATATAGGTTCAGATAAGCACATAGTCCTACTTAAGTTTTAGTTTAGGGTTTATTAGTGTTTTATGTTATGTTTAGTGTTTTAGATTGGTGTATTACTTATTATGGTGTTGTTATGAGTTTATGCTTGACATACCTGGTGTTTATAGGATGTGGGTGTTGAGTTACTTGGCTTGTGTAGATACGTGAGCAGGTCTAGTGAGTCATGCAAGTAGTTATGTATATAAAAAACAAAAATTTACCTGTGAAATACCTACTAGAGGTATTTGTAATGGGAATGATAGTAATGGGTGTTTGTGGGTTGTTATATTAATATTTGGCTAGGATGCATGAAAGGTGGTAGTATTCTCCAAGGGTTGTAACTTGGTTGATAGTTCCACATTTGATTACTAGTGTTATTGTAGTTTTGTCTATTTTGGTTTCTTCTTGGTTGAGGTGTTTTAGATCTAGGATAAGAGTTATTTGGCTTTCTAGGTGGCGGAGTTCTAGATCTTATTTTAGGTTTAGAGGATCCTACTTCGGTTCTTAAGGATGGTTTATAAAAAAAATTTATTTCTTCATCAATAGCAAGAGGTATTTTCTTATCATTTATGAGTATGTATTTGGGATTTGATTCTAAAGGTTTTAGTTTACTAGGTTCGCTTTCAAACTTAACATTTTTTGTTTTACTAGTTGAAGCTTCGGTTGGGTTAAATCCTAAGCCGGTTTTGTCTCCGGATATTCTTTGAATGCTTATTATTTTCTTAAGTGAGTTACTGCTATTTTCAAATTTGTCAAGTTTGCAAATTTCTTCTCTAAGTATTTTGTTTTCACTTTTTAGCTCCTGACATGATTTACATTCTTCAAAAATTTCTTTACCTTTTACTAATTGATGTATTTTAATTTTTATTTCTAGTATTTCATTTTCTAATTGGTTGTTTATGCATTTTAGTGATTTGTTTTTAGTCATTACTTTTTGTCCTAGTTTGCATAGTCTATTATACTCACTATCTAAATCTTTTTCGTCTAATGATAGATTCTCATCACTAAAGTATTCAGTTTCGGAACGTGCCTCGCTAGATGTCTTAGCCATAATGCATTTCTCCTCCTTTGTAGTTTTTTTCTCATCTTCATCGCTATCAGTCCAAAATCCTCCAACAAATGCTCTTTGATTTTGATCTCTTGACATCATTGGACATTTTCCAATGAGATGATTTGGATCACCACACTTGAAGCACTTCCTTTCATTTTTTCTATTCTTGTCATCTTTATTCTTTTGAGATGCTTTCCTTTCATCATGTGGTTGTCTAACAAATCTACCTCGCCTTTTGAAGAATTTCTTAAAGTCTCTTACAGCCATGGCATATTCTTCGTCATCACTTTCGGAAGATGAGTTATCTTCGTCACTAGATTCCTTTCTAGCTTTAAAGGCGATTGACTTGCTTTGCTCTGGTTTCCTTTGACTATTTCAGAGTCCTTCTTTATTATTACTTCGTAGACTTTCAAGTTCCCAATTAATTCATCAAGTTGTAAAGTTGACAAATTCTTTGATTCTTCAATAGCCGTCACTTTAGCTTGCCATTTTGGATGAAGAGCCCTAAGAAATTTCCTAACAAAATTCTTACTAGAAAAATTCTCATCAAGTGCTTTTAAACTTGTGATGATAGTATTAAACCTAGCAAAAACAGTATCAATTGATTCCTCTTCCAGAATCGTAAATTGCTCATATTGTTGAACAAGTAGATCTATTTTGTTATCTTTGACTTGACTATTGCCTTGGTGATTTATTAGTAAAGAGTTCCAAATTTCTTTTATGGTTTCACACATAAAGATCCTTTCGTATTCTTTACGTCGTAACGCATTGTAAATAATCATTTTTGCTTCATTATTTTTAACAAGTTTTCTTTTTAAATCATCGTTTTATTTTTCAAAAGGTACGATTTCATCTTTCTTTGTTTCGGAATTATTTTGAATAGGTAAAAAATCACCATTAGTAATAACAGACCAAAGATCTAGATCTTTTGATTTCACATAAGTTTCGAATCGATCTTTCCAATATAAAAATCCATCACTTTCAAATAGTGGTGGTCTTTGCATAGATTGCCGTTCTAAATAGTGGTGGTCGTTACAAGTATTAAAATACAATATATTTTAAAGATCTTGCTTGACGTGGCTCCTAATACCAATTGTGGAAAACTAGAAGGGGGATTGAATAGTTTTACGTCTTTTTGTGTTTATTTTTGAAATTTTTTTGTTGCTTATTAAAACTTTGATTCGATCTAATGTGAATTCAATTATTAACAAATATGAGCAAATATAAACAAGTATAATCTAATAGTGTAAATAATGTAATGGAATGAAATGAAAGATAGAGATGGAAAGATCAAACCACAACACGCGAATTTATAGTGGTTTCGCAATAAGGACACATTCCTTGCCCTACTCCACTCCCCGAGTACTACACTCGAGAGTTTTCTTCACTATGTCAACAAACTCCTTTTGGCGGAGAAACCTTACACACCTTGGCTTACACCGATTAACGACACTAAGCTAAATGTCGAGTTCTAATCCTAGCAAGAACTAATCTCACGACTTCTTCACAACTTCACAACTTCTTCACGATAGCGTCACAACTTCTTCACGTCTTCTTCACACCTTCTTCTTTGCACAACTTATTCACAACTTCTACAATACGTCTTTCCAACACAACTTATATCTACAATCTACTTAAGCACACAACACTTTACAAATAATCTAGCACTACTACAAGATGATACTAACTAATCACAACACTACTACTTTGTACAGATGTTGAAGGAGTATTCTTCTTTTGCACTTGTGTCGATGAAGCTTTGGATCACTTAGAAACAAAGACTTATGATTATATGATCAAAGGGTTTGAAAGGAAAGAAATAGAGATTTAGATCAGCAAGTTTGGAGTGCAAAAGGTAAGAAAAATTCCAGATAAAGTCCAGTATTTAAAGGGATAAAAATACTGTGCAGGAGCGTCACCGGCCGGTCCCCTTAGTAATTAAGGGAGCCGCCTAGTAAATTAAGAGGGCCGCCCACTATATCCGTTGGGTATTTTTGTCCTTTTCTGGAGAAAATTTGCCCTTTTTGTTTAGAAATTTGAAATCATATATTTATGGTTTAATTAAACAATTTTATTTAATACCAAAAATGATTTTCTAAAAGATATAAAATATTTATGTCATTTTATAAAATGTCTTGTGTTTAAGAAAATGCTTCTTTGATCATGCAATGCATTAGACACTTTGTTTATACATACCTTAAGTGATTTAGTTGTAGAAATAAATGTTTACCACTAAAGGCTTGTTTACATCATAATCTTTGATTTAATTTAGTTTACATTTTGTGATTATCGAAACATAGAGTTAATGAAAAATATTAATAACATTTTTAAGCATTATTTACATCAACAGATCATTTCAATCATAACAAACATTATTCCCTGTGGAGAACGATCAATTCCTTGGTTCTTACCACTGCACTATACTACATCAGTCAGGTACACTTGCCTGGCGGGGATTGTAAGCTTCTCAAGATCCCTTGAGAAGTAAAACTTTTGTGTGACAATCCAAATCGCATCAAAGTTTTTGGCGCCGCTGCCAGAGAATAGTTATTGTTTAGGTTGAATTTTATTTTCATTAGGTCTACTCATTAGATTCCTTTCCAGTAAGATTTTTATTTTTATTTTTATAGATTTTCTTTAGTCTATCTTTTTCTTTATTCCTTTGTTCGTCACCACTACCATCCGACATCATGAAATGTGGTAATATCTTTGACCCCGCAAACCCACCACAACCAAACCAACCTCCTAGAGCCCGCACTTTAGGAGATTACTCCCGTCCTAGTGATGAGGCGAAAAATGAACAGTTTTTAGGGGGTCATTTAAGCCCGAAATTGAATTTATTTGATCAAATATTGCCATAAATCGGTCCTTTTGTGATTTTAGGTACTTTGGGAGTGAATTCTGGAAAAGGAAGCATTTTGGACGTTTTTGGAGCATAAAAGTGAAGAAAACGGCAAAGTCTTAATTTTCCTTGCTGGGAACAGTACCTGACGGCGTCAAGAGGCTTTTTATGACGGCGTCAAGAGTAAAAGTGGTGACGGCCCATAAGAAACGTGAAGGCGTCACCCAAGGCCGTCACGTGTTAACTTGTCAAAACTTGCGCGCGGAGTAGCTGATATTGTTTTGGTCATAACTTTTGCATACGGACTCGGATTTAGGTGATTCAAAAGCCCACGCGAAGAGAATGAAGAGATCTACAATTTGGTGAAAAAATGGTCATGACGGTGTCAAGAGAAACGACCTGACGCCGTCAAGATGGGCCGACAGAAAACATGCCTATAAATATAACATCATAACTTCACTTTTTGTAAGCCCTAAACCCTAAGGTCGATTCCTGGGTTTAGGTGGGTGTTTTTCCAGCAACTTAGAGGGTTTCAATCACTCCATAAACATCATGTATTGGTTTGATGATTCTATATCAACTATGTCTTTCATTATTATTGTTGATTGTCCTTCTTTGATTATGTTTTGCTAATTCACCTTGTGTCTACTTATGATTATGTGAAACTTGTATATAATTGATTAGATCTTATTGATTCCTTGTTGATGTTTGTGTCTATCTTCATCAATTAGGGCGTGACACTTCGATAGATCTAATTGGTTTAGCTTATAATTCTTGTTTCCTATTGTCTCTTGTTTAATTGAATGAATTCGATGTTAGGCTTAAGAAAACTGGCAGACTTCCATAGGGTAACATGCTTGAACGTCTTAAGAAACATGAACCGATGTGTACTAGGTTTTTATGGTTGTATTTAATGCATGAGCGAATTCTAGTGATCCCATGTTAGGAGCTTCTTAGCCGGCTCGACATAGGAGTGAAGTAGGAGCTTATAGAATTGGGGAAGTAAGTACGCCACCCCATGATTGGTATTAAGGAATACAACCCGTCAATTAAAACAAGGTGTGACAATTCAATATGTAGAATTGGATAGCTAGCAAGGAGTAACATATCATAGGTAGACATGCTTCACATCCCTTGTAGAACCTTAGTTTACTTTTCTTGTTTATTAGTTTAATTAGTAGCTTTTGGGTTAGTTGATTAACAACTAATTCCGCCCATCCTTCCAATACCCGAGAATTTTACTTGCTTTTCTTAAAATATAAAAACACAAAAAGAATCATCCTTCACCTTTAGACATAGTTAGATTAATTTCAATCCTAACGACACTATTCCTGAGTTGAACGATCAATCCCCCGGTACTTGTCACTATACTATACTACAACGATCAGGTACACTGCCTGGTGGGGGTTGTAAGCTTCTCGAGATCCCTCGAGAGGTAAAGCCTGGTGCAATTCCCACGCATCAAGTTTTTGGCGCCACAGCCCGGGGAATAGTTATTGTTTAGGTTGGAATTTATTTTGATTAGGTCTACTCATTAGATTCCTTTTTAGTGAGATTTTTATTTTATTTTTATTAGCTTTCTTGTAGTCTATCTTTTTCTTTGTGCCCTTTGTTTGTGAAACCATTTTCATTTGTCTCCATGGCGGATGAAATTCCATTTAGATCATTAACTATAGAGGAACAATTAGTTTACTCGGATCGATTTGCCTCCTGTTGTTCCAATGAATTTTTAAGTGATCTTAGATATATACAAGAGGAGATGGGTGTAAAGTTAGATGGGTTTGATGAATTTTATAAATGTGTGTTTTCTATTAGACGATCATTATCAGGATCAATTCCTTTTAGTGAGACCCTTTGGATGAATTTTGAGAAAAGCTTCCTAACCATAACCCATAAGTTCAACGAATTGGTGGATTCGTATGAGCGAGATGACCTAGTTTCTAAGAACATGAACTTAGAATCAAACCAAGATTATAATATGGTTAGTGTTGAACTACCTAGTTGCATAAGCGGGATAGATTTCACCAAAACATACGACACACATGAGGTTAGAGTTGAGCCACCTAGTTGCATGTCATGGTTAGGCACTACCATAATACAAGATGAACACATAGGTGATATTGATGTGATGGAAGAGATAGTAGAAAACCCAAGCCCACTAAGTACCCCACAAGTCCTACCATCATTTGAGGCACACACACCGCCCGTGACTTACCCGGAAGAAGTAGAAGAACCTTTAGGAATTCCGATGGAGGTAGAACCCTTGGACCAGGCACCACTAGATGATATAGGTTTGAATGCTTGTAGTGATAACCTTACTCCTAGTTCTAGGGAATTTCCAAATGTTGATGAACTGGAACCTCAACCTTTACACAACTTTCCATCCTTAGATATACATCTAGGAGACAAAAGAGGAACCGACCCACCCATCAACCAATATTATCCGGGTAGTTTTAGGATGAAGGAAGCCATTCACTCACCCCCTTCACCTCACGTGGCATATTTCCACCCTAAGGGTGTGTATCGCTACTTCCACCCACCCGCACTTAATTCAAAGTTAGGGAAAATCTCCCCTATTTCTGTTAAATAAGGGTAGAGTCAGGCTTGTGACTCGAACAAAAACAAGCGCTTATTGGGAGGCAACCCAAGCTTTATTTGTTTGTTTGATTTTATTTGTTTCCGTATGCATGTTTTATTTTTATTGTTTGTGACTCATGTTTCAAAGTAAATTGTGAAAATGCTTTATTTTGTTTTTAACTTCGTCTTAATTGCATATAAAGGTATTTTGTAAAAGATAAGTGTAAGGGAGATCCAAATTTGTTTATAAGAACGAAATTGAGCATGACCACAAAAATATTAAATGAACATGTGTATTAGTATTCGTTAGAGTCAAATGCTTGTATCGAGTCATAATGAAGTTTTGCAGGATTTTCCAGGAAGTAGAACCAAGTTTTTCCAGAAATTTTCCAGAAACTTAACATAAGAATTTCTGCAGGTCACTTCTGACGGCGTCACGAGTTTACTCTTGACGGCGTCACGTGTAAAAATCTGGAAATTTTACCAGTTTTGTTTTTCTAACGGAGTCTTAAAGTTTTTGTTGAATTATTAGTTTTATAAACTCCAGGAAATCTGCAAACATCATTCCACAAGCATTATATCTTATTTTGTTTTCTAGGATTTAGTAACATATGTAGATTGCCGCCGATTTTATGCGAGGTTGCCTTGTCTGTTTTCTCAGGATTTACAGGTTATGTATGACAAGAAGATGATTTATTTTTCTGGAAGGGAAGCTTTGATTGTTCATTTTCTTGGAGGAAGATCTAACCTGGCCACCTTATTATCCATACCAAGCGAATCAGGGGAGTATTTGATTTTATTCTTTTTACTTATTTCACTTTTACATTCTTTACTTGAACATTTGGGACAATGTTCATCTTAAGTGTAAGGGGAGGGTAAAATGATGATACCTTACAGATACACTTTCGCTTGAGTTTGTTTGTTTGATAGTAGATGTGTAATAAAACTATGAGAAATACTTGTTAGTGTAATTTTAGCGCCAAATTTAAATTTTTTTACAACATTTAGGAGTGAAACTTTAGCCACAGCAAGCATCTCATGGATAGGAGATTGTATGACTAGCACATAACCGTATCATTCAGAAAAATTTTCCACCTAAATATGTGAGGTTCGCCTTTAGATTTGATAGGAAAAGCATTTACTATTAGTGCTTATGAGTGTACCGGTTGCATTTAGATTCTAGAACTTGCGTTAGTGATGCATCCCGAGACCGCTAGTGAGACTACATTCGTGTAGTAGGATTTACTACATGATAAGAGGCATTAGGATCACCCTTGTGTTAAACCCGTATCATAATTACTTGACCATTTAAGTCATATTACTTGGCTAGTTAAGTCAATTAATTTTTCCCACACCTTAGCGTTGCACTCATTTTTAGTACACGAAACCCCTAGTACACCCCTCCGAGCCTATCTTTTCGTTTCTAACTTTAAGCATTTTACTTAAAGGAAGAATTTTTACACCCCACTTAAATGTACACCCAAATCGCCTTAGCCTTCCGTATATGCACTCATTTTTAGTGCATTATTGTTATTTGTTAAACCCTAAGTTAATTATCTAATTGATTACATGGTTGCTAAGTCGAGTCATATCCTTGTACATATTGTTTTGGGACGATTGGGACTCATGGGTAAAGTACTTATTTTATGGAGTAATGGGGAAGAACATCATATATTACCCTCATATGTGCGTTAATCTTAAAAGTACTCCAAGTGTTTTGATTTTCTTAATTCGAGTCATTAGATTAGTTTATTGTAAAGTATGTAAAAATTCAAGTGTAAGGGGAACGTTCATTCCCTATGATGTATTATTTTGGATGGTAGGGTAAGAGTATGCAAAACAAAAAAAGAAAAAAAAATCGAAAAAACAAGAAAAATAAAAAAAACAAAGAAAAAGAAAAAGAGAAAAAACATACGGACTACCATCCCTTTTCATTCTATGTTCATTTTATGGTTTTGTTATTTTTCATTTATTAGCTTAAGTCGAGTCTAGTCTTGACTTAGCAACGCCATATTGTACATGTAATTAACTAATATTGTTAACTTGCCACCAGTAAAGACTGCCTATATCCAACAAAACCGTGTATTCCATATCCCTACACCTAACGTTACAACCCTTTAAAAAGACCTCTTTGATAGTTTATCGTAGGTGCTTACGCCATGTGGTGGAGGTTTGATCCTTTCCCAAGCCTATGGTAATCTATTTTGCTATGACAGGTAGTGAGAGATGTTTTCCATTTCCATATTGTGATATTACTTTATTACACCCGAGAGATGTGAGTATCTAAACACTATTTGTCATGTGCTAGTGTATGACCTCCGTGCTTGTCTTTGGTCTTTTGTGGAACAATTATTTGTTGTAATTACTTTTATATTAGTGTTAAATGACCCCTAACTTGTATTTTGACTAGAATATAAGCGCATTTGCTTGAGGACAAACAAATCTTAAGTGTAAGGGTATATGATGAGGCGAAAAATGAACCGTTTTTAGGGGGTCATTTAAGCCCGGAATTGAATTTATTTGATCAAATATTGCCCTAAATCGGTCCTTTTGTGATTTTAGGTACTTTGGGAATGAATTCTGGAAAAGGAAGCATTTTAGACGTTTTTGGAGCATAAAAGTGAAGAAAACGGCAAAGTCTTAATTTTCGTTGCTGGGAACAGTACCTGACGGTGTCAAGAGGCCTTTTATGATGGCGTCAAGAGTAAAAGTGG
The DNA here is from genome assembly GCA_030686995.1 of Artemisia argyi. NCBI lineage: Eukaryota > Viridiplantae > Streptophyta > Magnoliopsida > Asterales > Asteraceae > Artemisia > Artemisia argyi. Next base: position 9,616 of record JARVZY010011140.1, on the reverse strand, counting down.
TGACAGACCAGAAGAAACGTGAAGGCGTCACCCAAGGCCGTCACGTGTTAACTTGTCAAAACTTGCGCGCGGAGTAGCTGATATTGTTTTGGTCATAACTTTTGCATACGAACTCGGATTTAGGTGATTCAAAAGCCCACGCGAAGAGGACGAAGAGATCTACAATTTGGTAAAAAAATGGTCGTAACGGCGTCAAGAGAAACGAGCTGACGCCATCAAGACGGGCTGACAGAAAACATGCCTATAAATATAACATCATAACTTCACTTTTTGTAAGCCCTAAACCCTAAGGTCGATTCCTGGGTTTAGGTGGGTGTTTTTCCTGCAACTTAGAGGGTTTCAATCACTCCATAAACATCATGTATTGGTTTGATGATTCTATCTCAACTATGTCTTTCATTATTATTGTTGATTGTCCTTCTTTGATTATGTTTTGCTAATTCACCTTGTGTCTACTTATGATTATGTGAAACTTGTATATAATTGATTAGATCTTATTGATTCCTTGTTGATGTTTGTGTCTATCTTCATCAATTAGGGCGTGACACTTCGATAGATCTAATTGGTTTAGCTTATAATTCTTGTTTCCTATTATCTCTTGTTTAATTGAATGAATTCGATGTTAGGCTTAAGAAAACTGGCAGACTTCCATAGGGTAACATGCTTGAACGTCTTAAGAAACATGAACCGATGTGTACTAGGTTTTTATGGTTGTATTTAATGCATGAGCGAATTCTAGTGATCCCATGTTAGGAGCTTCTTAGCCGGCTCGACATAGGAGTGAAGTAGGAGCTTATAGAATTGGGGAAGTAAGTACGCCACCCCATGATTGGTATTAAGGAATACAACCCGTCAATTAAAATAAGGTGTGACAATTCAATAGGTAGAATTGGATAGCTAGCAAGGAGTAAAATATCATAGGTAGACATGCTTCACATCCCTTGTAGAAACTTAGTTTACTTTTCTTGTTTATTAGTTTAATTAGTAGCTTTTGGGTTAGTTGATTAACAACTAATTCTGCCCATCCTTCCAATACCCGAGAATTTTACTTGCTTTCATAAAATATAAAAACACAAAAAGAATCATCCTTCACCTTTAGACCTAGTTAGATTAATTTCAATCCTAACGACACTATTCCTGAGTTGAACGATCAATCCCCCGGTACTTGTCACTATACTATACTACAACGATCAGGTACACTGCCTGGTGGGGGTTGTAAGCTTCTCGAGATCCCTCGAGAGGTAAAGCCTGATGCAATTCCCACGCATCACCTTGCCACCAAGGCTATCAAAACACCATTGAGCTAACTCAAGGAGCCAATGTTTCTCCCTTGCGATCCGACACTATCCGGTTGGTTCAAAGCGGATGTGCATTCCATGTGCTTTGTTCCGAAGATCTAAATCAACACCTAAAGGATTTTCTTAAAATCGTAGATTCTATAGACCTTGATGTTAAAACTTGAGAGATGACCCGATTGTGTCTCTTCTAATTCTCTCTACGTGACCAAGCTAGTCAATGGCTTGAGCGTTTAGCCGCGGGATCCATCACATATTGGGATGATCTCACTTCTCATTTTCTTGCTCAATTTTTCCCACCGGGAAGAACCACAAAGTTAAGGAATGACATCTTGATGTTCCAACAACGTCAGGAAGAAAGTATTTACGAAGCATGGACTTGGTTCAAGGACTTACTTCAAAAAGTCCCTCATCACGGCATAGATCTTTGGCTCCAAGTTCAAATCTTCTATGACCTCATCAATCTCTCCTCAAGGCAAACCATTGACCAAGCGACCGGTGGTAGGCTACGTGATCGAAGTGCGGAAGAATCATGGGAACTCATAGAAGATCTTGCCCTCTATGACAACGAAAGTTGGAATGATCCCCATGATTTGAACAAAACGGTCAAGGCAATATGTTTGACTTCGAATAATTCTAGCTCTCCCTACCGTAGGATCATGGAACTTGAAGACCAAGTCAAGTTTCTCATGAAATCCTACGAGGCTCCTAAACTTTCAAGCCAAGTGAACAAAATCACTTCTTCATGTGAATATTGTAGTGGTCCCCATGACACTCGTGATTGCATGGAACTCCCCGAACAAGCTTTTGCGGACTACGCATCCTCGCGTACCGACGGAGCGGGAGGCAAGTGGTACACTTTCAAACCAGAGCCAAACCCTTACGGTGATTCATACAACCCCTCTTGGAAAAATCACCAAAACTTTAGGTGGAAACAAAACCAAAACACACCTCAAAACAATTCTTCCAATCCACCTAATCATTTTCAATCAAACGGTTCATCCTCAAATCGTACTTTCAACAACAATCCTTCCAACAACTATGGTGGTACCAATAACTTTGAAGGATTGATGTCCAAATTTATGGCATCTAAAGAAGCTCGTTTGGCCAAGTTTGAGTCTGAATTCAAGCAAAAACAAAGCGAGATGATCGATAAAATTGACACCTTGTTGAAAGTTCTTAACGACTGAGAAATGGGAGCACTCCCAAGTGACACGGTCAAGAACCCAAAGCTAAACGTTAACACCATCTCTTCGGTTACGTCTCCTAGTTCTTGTCGACAATACTATCCGGTCAACGCTATGAGCACCTGTTTTCAAGCAAACTCAAGTTGTTAGAAATAATCAACAAAATGAAACCACAAATAAAAAGTTTGTCAAGAAAGTAATTGAAACACCTCCAATCCAAAACCTTAACGAAGAATTCAAGGAACTCCACCTTGAACGTCTGGTTATTGATGTCTTAGCTCGAGCCCCCTACTACAATGCCCTTTTAGAGAAATATGAGGAGAAGCTCGAGCCTAATGATGCACTAAAAGGGCATCAGGCTCGAGCTTCTCGAGATCCCTCGAGCCTGATGCACTAAAATTGTCAATCTTCCTATTTGCACTAAAAGGGCATTGCATCAGGCTTTACCTCTCGAGGGATCTCGAGAAGCTCGAGCCCCCTACTACAATGCCCGGTTGGGGTAGTGAAGGACATATTAGTGCAAATAGGAAGATTGACAATTTTAGCCGATTTCCACGCCCTTGATATGGTTAGTGACAACACTACATGCCCTTTGTTAATAGGAAGAGGATTTTTAGCTACTGCAAGTGCGATGATTGATTGTAAGGAATCTAGAATAGCGGTAGGAGAAGGAGAAACTTGGTCAGTATATGATGTTAAGAAACATGCCTACGATACTAATGAGGAACCAACGCCTCATTGGGTAGATTTGAATAGGAGACCATCTAGATACGAACCCTAGGTTAATAGAGACTTCATAGGACCCCAACGCCCATTTTACCTAGAATAGGAATTCTTGAACCGAACACACACAGTAGAACAACTTTTGGCTAGGGACATAGAGTTAAACCCATTTGAAGATCCTCTAATTTTTAGAAAGATGGTTGAATTCCTAGGAGTCTTACCTATTAACCTAGGAATGAATAAGTGGAAAAGTGAAGGTGACAAATGCAAGTGGAATTGGAATAAACCACCTAAGGATGGAGATGGATCATGGCACCTAAAGATGACACTATATGATCCAGATGGAGAAAAGTTTGAAAAGTCATACCGTACTAAGCGTACTGATAGGAAATTAAAACCTAAGTTTGATCCTAATGATGTCCTCGATGAGGATCTCACTAACATAGGATAGGGCATGACTTTGAGTCTAGCTACAAGACTCGTTAATAAAGAAAAGCGCTTCTTGGGAGGCAACCCAAGCTTCTTATTTGTTTGCTTGTTTGTTTATTTGTTTTATTTGCTTCCATTTGTGTGTTCATATTTTTTTTGTTTATAATTCATGTTTCAAATAAAATTATGAAAATGCTTTATTTTATTTTTAACTTCGTCTTAATTACATATAAAGGTATTTTGCAAAAAGATAAGTGTAAGGGAAATCCAAATTTGTTTTCTAAGAACGAATTGAACATGAACAATAACAATGAGATATAGACATACATATTAGTAATTGTTTGAGTCAAATGCTTGTATCAAATCATAATGATATTTTGCAGGAATTCCAGAAATTAAGGTATAGGTTTTTCTAGAAATTTTCCGGAAACTCAAAATAAAATTTCTGTCAGATCAATTCTGACGGCGTCAGCAATTAAAGCCTGACGACGTTAGGTACAAATTTTCTGGAAAATTTTGCAAGTTTTGTTTTTCTGCCGAAATTGTAAAGTTTTGTTAAATCTTTAACTTATAAACTACAGGAATCTGCAAACATTCATTCCACAAGCATTATATCTTATTTGCTTTTTATGATTTTATTTTATATAGATTTTACCGCCAATGTTACGCTAGGTTTTCTTGTTTGTTTTCTCAGGTTTAACAGGTTTTATTGGACAAGAAGATGTACATGGATGTTCAAGTCTTTGTGCATCAAAGTCTCAAGTTTTTGGCATTGCTTTAATCTTGAAGTTGTTACATTCTCTTGGAGGAGGATTTAACCGTGTTACCGCATTATCCACACCAAACGAAACAGGGGAGTATTTGTTTCATTCATTCATTTTCTTTATTTTTACATCTTTTAATTGAACATTGGGGACAATGTTCAGCTTAAGTGTAAGGGGGGCGGGGGGGTAAATGAAGATATCTTAGAGAATACCATGACACTTGATTTTTGTTTGTTTAATAGTAGATGCGTAATAAAACTGAGAGAAATATTTGTTAGGGCAATTTTAGCACCAAATTTAAATTTTTTTGCAACATATAGGAGTGAAACTTTAATCTTAATAAGCATCTCATGGATAGGAGTTATATGACTAGCACAAAAATCGTACCACTCAAAAAAAAATTATGAATAAGGTAGTGACCGTCCGGGTATTAGATTAATTGACTAACATGCCAGCGATCTAGTGTATGACTTGGTGACCATCCGTTATGCAAATAACGCGCAAGCGATCCAAGAAGTGCACTAGTGACCATCCATTAGTTGAAGCGTCAAAGACTCGTGCCAGCGATCTACTAAATTTATACAGGTGAGGTTCGCCCATAGACTTGTTAGGAAAAGCCTTAGTGTTTATGAGTGTACCGATCGCAATTAAATTCTAGAACTTGCGCTAGTGATTCATTCCGAGACCATAAGTGAGACTACATTTGTGTAGTTAGATTTACTATATGATAAGAGGCATTAGGATAACCCTTGTTTTAAACCTGTATAAAAATTACTTGACCAATGAAGCCAAGCTACTTGACTAATAGATTCAAATAATTTTTCTCACACCTTTGCGATGTACTCATTTTTAGTACACGATACCCCTAGTACACCCCTCAGAGCCTATCTTTTTTGTTTCTAACTTTAAGCATTTTACTTAAAGATAGAATTTGTTTACAATCCACCCCAAATGTACACCCAAATTGCCTTAGCCTTCCTTGTATGCACTCATCTTTAGTCCATTATTGTTACAATATTTGTGTAAACCCTTAGTTAATTGTCTAATTAATTACATGGTTGATAAGTCGAGTCATATCTTGTACATATTGTTTTGGGATGATTGAAACTCATGGGTAAAGTACTATTGTTATGGAGTAATGGGGAAGAAAATCATTTATTACCCCCATATGTGCGTTAATGTTTTAAAGTATTCCAAGTGTTTTGATTATCTTAATTCGAGTCATTAGATTAGTTACATGTAAAGTATGTAAAAGTTCAAGTGTATGGGAAGAACCGAGGCCCCTATGATGTATTATTTTTTATGGTAGGGTAAGAGTGTATGCAAAAAAAAATAAAATAAAAAAAAAATAAATAAATAAATAAATAAAAATAAAAAAAAATAAAAAGAAAAGAGAAAAACATACGGAATACCATCCCGTTTCTTTCATTTATGTTTATGTTTATGATTTTGATTAGCTTAAGTTGAGTCGAGTCTTGGCTTAGCAATGCCGCAATGTACATGTAATTGACCTAGATGATTAACTTGCCACTAGTGAAATATCCTTTATCCAACAAACCGTGTTTTCCATATTCCTACACCCAATATTATAACCCTTGAAAAGCCCTCTTTGATAGTTTAACTTAGGTGCTTACACCTAGTGGAGGAGGTTTTTGATCCTGTCCCAAGCCTATGGTAATCTATTTGCTATGACAGGTAGTGAGTGATATTTTTTCCATTTCCATTAGTTATATAGGTTTATAACACCCGAGAGATGAGAGTATCCAAACACTATTTGTGAGGTGCTAGTGTATGATTTCTGTATTTTGATTAAGGTAGAACAATTATTTGTTGTAATTACTTTTATATTAATGTTAAATGACCCCTAACTTGTATTTTGATTAGAATAAAAGCTCATTTGCTTGAGGAGAAGCAAATCAAAATTGTAAGGGTATTTGATGAGACGAAAAGTGTTACGCTTTTAACGGGCCATTTAAGCTTTAAATTGTGATTATATGATCAAATATTGCCTTAAATCGTTCCTTTTGTCATTTTAGGTACTTTTGAGAGGAATTATGAAAAAGGAAGCATTTTGGACGTTTTTTGGAGCGAAAAAGTGAAGAATACGACAAAGTCTCAAATTATGCTGGAAACAGTATCTGACGGTGTCACGCATTACTTGGTGACGGCGTCACTTGTTGACAAAGAGGTCGATGATTATTTTACACTAGACGCGCCAGAAAGGAATTTGGAAGTTAAAGAGTGATGGCGTCATGTTATAATTCAACAAGACCATCATGTATTGGAGTAAAAGGAGAGGGCCCAGAAAACTTTACAAGGTGACGGCGTCAAGAGTGGATCTAGGCCATCAAGGAACCCTAAACACGGCGAGGTGACGGCGTCACGTCCCATAAGGTGACGCCGTCAAATTTGTAAAATCTATATACACTCTTCTAATTTTCATTCATTAGGTGTGGAACTTTGGAGAAACTTAGGGTACGAACCCTAGTCGACTTTTGCAGCTATTTTGAGGTTTCTAAACCTTTTTTCTTCCGTGATTAACTGAAGATAAGTATTCTATCAATCATTCAATATGTTTATGTGTTGTTTGATTCTATCTTACACTTATCTTTCTTTTAACATGATAGGCTAGGTTTGTTTGTGTTTGCTTAGATGTAATGAAACCTAGCTATTGATTATTGATTGATGGTTTGTTGTTAATTGTTTTTGGATGAATGATATCAATGTTCGGCTTAAGAAAACTGGCTAATCTCCTATTAGTAACTTGCTTGATGTCTTAAGAAACATGAATCGGATGTGTACTATGATTAATTGGTTGTGTTTAATGCATAAGAGAATATTAATGAGGCCATGATAGGATACTAAACGTGTCGTCATAGGAAGAGATAGGATCTTATAGATTTGGGGAAGGAAGTACACGCCCCCACGAATGGTATTAAGGAATACAACACGTCACCCACGCAATTGTAACAAACTAATCAATCAATGAAAGATAGCTAGGGAGTAGTAAAACCTAAGTAAACACGTTTTTCTCCATATTAGTTTTACACACATTTATTTTCTTGTTATTTTATTTTTATTGGATTTGTAGTTATTTGGGTTAGTTGACTAGCAACTAATTCTGCTCACTCTTCCAAAACCTAGATTTTTACTTGCTTTCCATAAAATATAAAAATACAAAAAGAATCATCCCTCACCTCTAGACCTAGTTTAGATCATTTTCAATCCTAACGAACACTATTCCCTGTGGAGAATAATCAATTCCATGGTTCTTACCACTACACTATACTACATCGGTTAGGTACACTTGCCTTGCGGGGATTGTAAGCTTCTCAAGATCCCTTGAGAAGTAAAACTTTTGTGTGACAATCCAAATCGCATCAATATACACCAAGTTAAGTTGTTCTTATCATCTTAATATATAAACTTTTAAATTGATTAAAGGAACAATATGTGTGTTGTGTAAGATGGCAAAAAAAATTAAAAAAAAAAAAAAAAAAAAAAAAAACACGTGACATGTATAGGTTAGTAACAAATTTATTTAGTTAATTAACTTTAGGTTTAGTACTAATAATATGCAATTATTACATAACATATAGTTTTTTAGTTCTTAAATATTATTTAATACTTAGGGGGCGTTTGGTTTAAGATATGTAAATGATGCTATTTAAAATTCTAAGCAAATTTAATTGCTTCCCAAGTGGAAGGAAATTAAATTAGCTCACTTTTAGTCTCATTAATTCAATTAAAATTATTGGGCACACGTTTTTATTATGAACCAAACAAGACTATTTGAGCAATTTTAATTTCAAATTACCTCAATTGCCTTCAATTTACCCCAACCAAACGCCCCCTTAGGGTAAAATCAATTTAGCTATAAAAATGTAAATTTGGATTTTAGTGTTTTACAGGTAGGCTCTATATTAACGGGCTCAGTTGGTTTAGCAGTTGGTTGTTCAGTTGGCATAGTAGCTGGTGTATCATGTTGAACATTTGGTGAAGTGACGTGAGTTTTAGTTGATGATTTGATGATATTAGTGATGACATTAGATGAATCATCCAGAAAATCATGTGAGGTACTCATGGAGGGTGACATGGAGACGAATGGAAAAACAGTCTCATCAAATGTAACAAGTCGGGAAAGGATAATTTTATCTGTGTTAAGGTCGAGGCAATGATACCCACGATGATTGGTGGCACGACCCAAAAAATAGAAGGTGTAGCCCGGGCTTAAAGTTTGTGATTAGTATCAAGGTAAGGGTTACAAAGACACCCAAAGCTACGTAAAATACTATAGTCAGGTTTGGTTCCAAAAATCCAGGTAAAAGGGATTTCATTATTTATGGCACATGAAGATAAAATATTTAATAAGTAAACGACAATAATAAGAGCTCCAGTCCAATAATTAGGGGTGATGCGTGTTGTGTCACGTGTAGTATAGAGTGATTTTGCCTATTCAAATTTAAATTTTATATTTAGCTGACTTATCCTATAACATACACACTAACGAGCAGTGTACCCGATCAATATGTATATAGTGGTAAGCAGAGTGTCGATCACTAAGAGTGTAACGGATTATCTAGTTAATCTAATCATTATTTTGAATGTACTAAGTTAGCTTTACAATCTAATCTAACACAAAGGGTGGTTTTAGTCTGAGAGACTAACATAGTTTTGGTTATTTAATTAAACTAATAAAACTAATGAGAACGAAACAACGATAGACTAACACGTATACAGATAGATAATAGATACAAATAGAAGTCCTGTCCTTTTGTTAAGTAGCTTGTCACTTGTTTTATTGCTAGTTTTATATGATTAGTATCGTAAACTCTTTTCTCGCATAACCGTTTTATTGTAAATCATATCTCATTGTTTAGTAAATAATATTTTATTCCAGGGTTTGAAATAAATAACGTTTTAAGCTTATTGAGATTGAGATTATTGTTTAAAGGCGATGTATCACATAGAACAATATATGAGGAATTTTTACTGAAGTCACAACTTTCGTTGTTGAGCTCGGTGTTTTCAAAATTAGGTATTTCATAAGAAAATGGGTTTGTGTCAATTTTCAATATATCAAAATTTTCCTTTTTAGCAAATCGTTTCTTAAATTTTGGGGATAAGTCTTGTTGAGAACTCTCCTTATAGCTAAGTGAATCATCATAAAGGATAGTTGGAAATTTAATTTCAAAGAATCGAAGACACTCAATGTTAC
>JARVZY010011139.1:0-25000 GCA_030686995.1 Artemisia argyi | reverse complement strand
ACATTTTTAAACATTATAAATAATATTTCATTTTAACCAATTTTCACACAACTTTCTTTACCAAAAACACGTACTCTCAATCAAAATGTCTAGTGACGATTCTTTTTCTAATGCATCCTGTTATACAAATATCGTCTAAAAACGTTATTTATATTTTGCGATCTTTGCTAATATTTTGTTGTAGATAAAGTATAAACTTTATTTTCTAGCAAAGTATAACTATAGTATAAGTCTCACATACAAAAACTTTATTTCTAAGTAAACATTACATTTGTTACATGATTCATTGTTTATCTAACAATATTGATAGCATATTAATTGTCAAAACATATTTAGTAAGTTTTACTAAATATTGTGTCCTATTAAGTTATATATCTTCAAACATCTTTAGTAACTCAGTTACTTAGTAAAAACACATCATAGAAACATTAGTCCATGTTACTACAAAAATACTTTTACAAGTTCACTTTCATATTAGTAAAAGTATAAAATTAGAAATATACATCTAGATCATGTATTGCATCATACATGTCTTGTCAAAGCTCTTTGTAATCTTTGTAAAGATCTCATGCATATCTTTGCTATATTTCTACTCAACATATCTTACAAGTTGACTTTGAATGTTCTTTATAGATATGGAAAGACTTTTTGGAAGGAACTCTGTCAGCTCTGGCGAAACCTTGGGAATACAAAGGCGGAACCCTTGATTTGGTTTCGCCTGATCTGTGGCCTAGCTGTTTGGTTTTTCCTATAAATAGCAAGCCACATCCAACAAATCATTCATCACTTTTAGCTATACAATATACATACACTCTCATTTCTATCATTTAACTCAGTAGCATCTCACTTGTGTGATTCTCTTTTGTAGCAAAGAAGTCCTCGAGTTCATTCGAAAAGACTACAAGCTTCAACACAATGTTGCAAGTCTTAGTAGCTTTGCATTGTGTAAACTCTTATAGTTTATACATCATTTGTTTGTACATTGTCTATAGTGATCGGTTAGTATTTTATTCTTCAAAATACATAGAGTGCCGGGAGTGGTTGTACCCGTTGAAAAGAACTCGACATCTAGCTTAGTGTCGAAAATATTGTATAGGCGACGTTAGGAGTGGTTGTGTCTTTGTAAAAGAACCCGGTATTTAGCTTTGTACCGGATAAAGTGTAAGCGACGATTGTAAGGTTTTCTCTGCCGAAAAGGGATCTTGTTGACTAGTGAAGAATACTCTCGAGTTGGATACTCGGGGCGTGGAGTAGGGCAAGGAAAAAGATTCCTTGTAGCCGAACCACGATAAACATTCGTGTTGTGGTTTGATCGTTTCTTACTTTACTCTTTTACGTTACTTATTGTTTATTAGTTTTGATTGTTGATTACACGTAAAGTTAACAAAGTAAATCAAGTTAAAAAGCGGTAAACTATTCAACCCCCTTCTAGTTTTCCACACATCCAATGAAGATGATATGAGTGACATTTTGTTGATTACGCAAGTTGTTCGGTATCATCAATCCTTGCAACAACAAGAAGCTAGAAGTTAACATACTCGTAATGTTGAACGTGATATTGTTGAAGAACGTTTGTTGTCTGACTATTTTAGTGATGAACCAAAATATCCGAACTACTATTTTAGACGTCGATATCTTATGAGCCGTAAATTATTTTTAGAAATATTCAAATGTATTGAAATTTATACTTTCGATCATCTTCCCGACCGTTTTAAATTCTTTAAAGTTAAACCCTATACTAAGGGTCTAATGAGTATTAGTCCTTTAGTCTTCAACAGACAGGGTGAGTTGTCAGATTCTTCTTTGGGTGAAGGCTTATGAAATGCACTTCCGCCATACTCCAATTGGCATACGGGACATCACCTGATGCATTTGATGAATGTTTACAAATAGGTGAATGTTGTGCACACGATTTTCTAGACAATTTTACTAAGTGCATTATTGATTTGTATATACCCGAGTTTTTAAGAAAATCCGACTAAAATGACATTAAAAATTTATATGCAACGCATAAGAGGGTTCATGGTTTTCCAGGAATACTTGGAAATATTGATTGTATGATTAGGAATGAGTTAACTAGCTCAAAGCATGGCACAAGCAATTTGGAAGAGGTGATTAAAAAAAAAAAACATCCATCTATAATGCTTGAAGCTGCGAGGTCGTATGATTTGTGGATTTGGCATGCATTTTTGGGGGTAGCTGGTGCGAATAACGATCTTACCATTTTAAATAATTCTCCATTATTCGACAGTCTTCTTGATGACATCGCCCTTGTGACTCCATTTGAAGTAAATGGAATTACATTTCAAGATAGGTATTACCTAGTTGACCGGATTTACCCATGGTGGGCAAATTTTGTCAAATCATTTACAGTTGCATGACACAGGAAAATTCCATATTTAAACGGCGACAAGAAGGTGCTTGAAAGGATGTTGAACTAGCTTTTGGTGCTCCAAGGACATTGGGGAAATATACAACAACCGGCGTGTGCTTATATTGTCAACAAACTACGAAGAGTCACATACACTTGCATCATATTAAATAACATGATTTTGAAAGATAAAAAGTTTGCGATAAGTGAATTCAACAACTTGTATGTAGTGAACTCAACGATTTGTATGTTAGTCCGCAGGCAAATGTACAATGTACTTAGATTGAGAGATGCGAAGTGAAATTGAAGAAAGGTAGTGAACTACGTGATAAACAAACACACGCAAATCTTCAACAAAATCTTATTGAGTATATTTGGCAACGACATCAACAACAACAACAAGGAAATTAGTTTATTCATAATTTCATGTATTTTTAATTTTTTTTTTTTTTTTTTTTTTTTTTTTTTTTTTGTATTGTTTATTAAATATGTTTTTTTTTTTTTTTTTTTTTTTTTTTTTTTTTTTTTTTTTAAATTTTCGTATTGTAATTTGAATTTTTATTAGATGAATGAATGAAATTTAGTTTGTTTAAAAAAGTAGAAAATAAAATAAAATAATAGAAGGGGCGAAATGACATGTGAAATTTACTTGTTATGAGGAAATGATATTATGGTATGTTAGTGTTAAAAGTGAGATTTTGAGGTGGCACTAAGATGACTTTGGATAAGTGGAAATGACATGTTATGATACCCGGGGCTCTAAGAGCCCTAGGCATCGTAACACCAACCTAGCGCCATTCACATGTGGCATGGTTTTGGTTTGTGTTTTGGCCGAGTACGATGAGTCCAAAGGAAATGTTTTGGCTTGAGTTATGAGTGAGAGGTTATTTTAATGTGTGTGTTAAAAGAGAAAATGCTAAGATGACGCCGAAGTAAATTAAAAAGGGAGGTTTTGGCATCTTAATGATGCAATACAAATGTGTATCATCATAACATGGTGAATTTAAGAAACACACTCATTCAACATCACTGTCTTTGTACGTTATTAATTGATGACTACAAAAAATTGAATTACTTTTTTCCTTTTTTAAAAGACAAGATTACTACATAGTGTTGCGATGAGTATTTAAAATGCTACTAAAATGATTTTTCAATGTTCAAATAACTTCGTATTAGGAGCGAGCATATTCTATTTCTAACAAGCGTGAACAAAACAACTACATTTTTGCGCGGCTTTTAATAACAAAAGATGATTCTTCGTCATGATAGTTGAAAATTTGAGTAACCCGTGGTTAATCAAATTGCTCAATTTTGCCTAAGAAAAAAGACGCTAGCCAATCAGAGGCTCTCGTGATGAACGTACCCAATCAGCGCGCTACTGATTACAAAATAATTTTACTTTTTATTTCATGCAACTTTCTGGTATATGGTTTACCGTTATTATTTGAGGACCAAACTCCATCATTCATTTTCCTTTTATTTTTATTTGATTTAATGAATGATATTAATCACAACAATTTAAAAAACCACTTTCATCATTTTTTTTTTTTAAATATTAATATCTTTCAAACCGTTAATCGTTAAGCGAAAAAAAAAATATACCGTTACGACGAACATTTAATTATCGTTCTATAGATAGGCACTTTGACATATTTTTGACAATTTTTTTTTTCTTTTTTTCGTTTTTTTCACGTTTTTTTTCATGGTTAAAAATTACATGTGATATTACACTAATATCTAGGGCTGTAAATGAACTGAACGTTCAGTGAACATTTCATGAACCGTTCGGTAAAAGGTTCGTTTATGTTCGTTCGTTTATTAAATGAATGAACATGAACAATATTTTACGTTCGTTTAGTTAAATGAACGAACATGAACAAAAAAGTCTCGTTCGTTTATTTATGTTCGTAAACGTCCGATTAGACGTTTGTTAAAGTTCGTTTATGTTTATTTATCCATTTATGTTCATATATCATATCTTTTAATTTTATAATTTTAAAAATTGGTTTGTTTAAACAAAACAACACTTATAAAACAATATATTGTGAGGAATTCAATAAAGTTTATTTTTGTTTGTCTATTTTCATTTATATTCGATCGTTTATGTCCGTTTAGCGTTCGTTTAGTATCTTAATGAACGAACATAAATGAACATGAACAATTCATTTTCTTAATAAACGAACATGAACAAGAAAATTTGTCCGTTTAAGCGTCCGTGTCCGTTTATTTGTCCGGTTAAAATTAAATGAACAAACATGAACAGGGCTCCGTTCGTGTTCGTCCGGTTCGTTTACAGCCCTACAGTAATATCACATGTGATTTTTTCGGCTACGAAAAAAAACGTGATTTTTTTTTTTTTTTTGCGAAAATATATCAAAATGCCCCGTCTATGGAAAGATAATTAAATGCTCATCGCGATAGTGTAATTATTTTCGCTTAACGATTAACGATTTAAGAAATATTTAAATTATTAAAAATAGGTGAAATATTAAAATGTTTTTAATCTCAACCATTGATTTTTAGATGGATGATGAAGATGAGTCTCTTAGTATATAAGAAAAGTTTGGTATTTAATATAGGGTTTTGGCCGTAAAATAGCTACGTACTTTCGCTGATGTACCGTTTTGGTACGTGTACTTATTTCTGTTCCACTTAATGTTGTCTACTTTTATGTTTTGTACCATTTTGCACTGCTGAACTTGTTTTACCGAAACTCATAACATCATTGCTGAACTTGTTTAAAAAAACGTGATTTGCCTAAAATACCCTCGAATTTACCCACAGAATTTGCACCATTCATCCTTGAACTAACGGCCGTCAGTTCTGTTAGTTATTATGTGGCAACGTTAATCCATTTAGCCAACAATCATTTGCATCGTTAGTCCTTTATACATTTTTGTCCGTTTTTCTTACGGTTTTGTCTGTTGTATACGTTTTCGTCCGTTTTAGTCATTTTCGTCCGTTTTTCTTACGTTTTTGTCCGTTTTAATCCGTTTTTGTCAGTTTTTCTTACGTTTTCATTCAGTTTATTACCTTACTTCACCAACGAACAATCAAATTCTGTTCGACTTCACCAATATAACCTTGAAGTGACATTTTTTAGAAAAAATATTTTTTAAAAAAAATATTTTTTAGAAAAAATATTTTTTTAGAAAAAATATTTTTTTTCGAAAATTTTTTAGAAAAATATTTTTCTAAAATATTTTCAAAAAAAATTATTTTTTCTAAAAAATATTTTTTTTTTCGAAAAAAATTTTTATTTTTTATTTTTTTTCTAAAAAATATTTTAGAAAAAAAAAATTATTTTTTATTTTTTTTCTAAAAATTTTTTATTTTTTATTTTTTCAAAAAAAATTATTCTCTTTTAGAAAAAATATTTTTTTATTCGGAAATATTTTAGAAAAAATATTTTTTATTCGGAAATATTTTAGAAAAAATATTTTTTTTTCTAAAATTTTTTATTCAAATATTTTTTTTTTTAAATTTCGAAAAAATATTTTTTTTATTCAAATATTTTTCTAAATTTCGAAAATATTTTAGAAAAATGTGCAAAATGGTACATTAGTGAAAGTACGTAGCTATTGTACGGCCTAAACCCCGTAAAAATGGATTCTTATAGAAAGTCAACAAAAAGTCTCCTATGCCACGTTGGACTTTAGCCGGTTTTTAAAAAGTTTAGCCGGTTGCCAGTAAAATTTGTGCAAAACGGAACAAAACATAAAAGTAGACAACATTAAGTGGAACAGAAATAAGTACACGTACCAAAACGGTACATCAGCGAAAGTACGTAGCTATTTTACGGCCAAAACCCTTTAATATAAGTTGACTCTTCTTTAAAAACCTGCAACGAATGGCAAAAAAACGCAAAGCTTTTTAATATATAAAGCAAGACAAAATACTTCATCTTTTAACCGTGTACTAGAACAAACTAATAGGAATACGAAAATCGGAAATAACCGAATGTAAAACCTATTGTATATCTTTAAAACCAAACTTTCAATCGACTGTTGGTACCATATGTTCCATTGTTTTAAACTTTTAACCGTTATGTTATCCTTAAGGTATTGTAGGACTTAATGTGGTAGTAAAAGCCCTACCAGAAACTGGCCTCTTCAACCTTCAGCCTATGGTTGAAGTTAAAGCAAAAACAGAAGATTATACGATGCCAACCTGACCTTACCTGAGCTCTGTCTATCTAACACATCTCAGATCTCTTTATAACTCTTTATAACTGACAATAAATATACTTACACTGATACTCTCCTTCATCCAAACACACAACAAAAATAGGCTTTGCCTACTAGACTAGGAAAAGTACTAAAACACCATCAATGTTCATCAACTTCAATTTTTTGTTGTGTACCCTTTGATTCTTATCTTCTATTTGTTTGATATCTGGTAGTAACTAGAATGCAAGGATTAATCTTAATTGTAATAGCAGTTTTTCATATGCGGGCGTAAATCTTAATGGATCATGTCAGGAGAGCTATTTCTCCACTTACGTGATGGTAACGAGTATAATAAGAACATATATGCCTGTGTTATAAATCTAGATATCCGCAAGTTAGGTGTGCATCACTAATTTCTTCATTATAATGATGGTTACATGTGATTTTGACCATACAAACGAACCAATCTTATCTCACTTTAAATTCTGAAGATTGGTGCTTATAAGCATGAATTACATGTAACGTCAAAGAACTGTTGGTTGATTTTGCTTTAAGTGAAAGTGTGGTCTTTAATTATGAAGTACACAAGAACAACAAGTTAGAGATATTCATTAAATGATCCATAATTAGTGTGCAATATAGATACAATGGCAAAATAAATAATGATGGTAACATGTTACCAGCCTTGATTAAATCGACTAAAAAACATATTTCATACATCTAACTTGCAAAACTTGCACCCTTTTTCGATAGGAACTTTCGTATCCATTACAAAGATAGATGGTAACATAACACATGTCCTTTCAAACTCTTAAATAGACGCAGACTGACAACTATTTATATTAATTTCGTGTTAAGATTACAATTTATGAGCACAACCAACCATTATGTGGTTGATGCAGTTAAGGGTCACTATGGTCTTGATGACTAACCTGTTTTAGAGGTACACTCAGGGTAACCAAGAAACTGTATCATCCTTTAAATGTTTATATAATCACGAAACAGCTAAAGTTCCTTCATTAACGCCTGTTTAGACACAAAAGCCAAAATATTAGATTAGAAATAATCACCTGGAGATATGTGATGTAAAAGCAGAATATGAAGAAGTATCACAGCATATAAAAACGCAGAATGCACCAAGTATAAACCATGTGATATAACAAGATTTGGTATGTTTCATTCACTTGAAATAGTTAATAATCTAAACTGACATTAGATATTAAGCCCATCCATATGGGGTTTGTAGGGTGTTTTGTCTTTGCATCATGCACATGACTATCAATATATTTAAAATACATTTTTTTAAACAAGTTTCTGTTAACTGTATCCGATTCCTGAACGACGGGGTTCAAACAACAGTGGTCTAGATATTCGAAGAATGAGTGAAAAAACATAGTATAGTTCATGAAAGAGGGTAGAACAATAAACATTGTAACTCTCAAGTGGATATGATAATTTCTGACGTTGATTTAAAAACTTGGAATATGATGTTTATCTATATTCAATTACACTACCCAGTCTACCGACAACACTGTGTTGTAAACCTAATATGACTTGCCTTCTCAAACAAAATTCAGAGACTTCCAACAACGGCCTTGATATTTAAACATTACACACAAAGTTATGGTTTGACAGGTCAAGACTCTCAAGAGTATAGCAAAGTAAGCAACTCATGATGAAGAATTTTTTTACACTCTTCAATTACTTAAGAAAAGCGTTCAAAGTTCAATTTGACATGTAGTAGGCACAACCCATGATCGATACGCAGATCAAATAAACAAGGTCCAAGGAATTGCAAGTGACACCATATAAAGCCAAGGAGTCCAAAACTATAAAAGCCCAGGTCCTTCCTTATTCAAGATTCCACTTCAAAACATTGTTGGACCGATTACAAAAGCAAATTCTAAAATGCTAAGCGGACTCTTAAATTCGTTGTCAAATCCACATCAGACTAATAAGAAAGTAAAATGGTGGACAACATGCATTCATTAGTCGCTTTCCTTAATTTGGCGATACTTTTACCATTACACAAGGTCAAAAAGAAAGAACGAAAAATTCAATTATGGTTGTACAATGAGCTCAAGAAAGGAGTGATTATTATGCCATGACATTCATTTCTATTTCATTGATCAATTTATAGAATTTTCAAAGTTATTAGTTCTCTTTGATATGGCAATGAGTTTACAGAAATTGCCACAAATCACAATACCCAATTTCCTTTTGTATTAGCTTTCGTTAGTCGATACTTATATTCCCTTGTATTTCTAAGTTTCGTAGATTCTTAAAGCCTTAAGCCTGTCTTCTTCTCTTTTGAATCACTCAACATGTTTAGGTGTGATTAAGACATGAAGTCAATGTAATTTCTTATAACTTATCGTTAGAGGGGGGGGGGGGGGGGGGAAGGTTGTTTCGAATGTGGAGTCAATAGTCTAGTTCTGTATGACTAAGAATCATCCTAGGGCCTTAGTTCTTTATCATCAAAGGTTCTCATTCTGTATCATATACATGATCAGGTTTAAATTCCCATTCACCTCACTTTAATAGAGTTGTGTCGTAATAACTGAAGCAATCACTATCCATCATGTTCATTATAATCAAAATTATCAAGATATAGGTCTCTCTACAACGGATTACGCAGTAGATCTGTTCTAAATGTTAATAATCTGCACAGAGACACCCTAAATGTCATTCTGTTTTTTTTTTTTTTTTTTTTTTTTTTTTTTTTTCCCACTGCATATAAAGCCATAGACCATCATTTGCCCTCAACCATTCAAGACAACAAAGGATATCAACTCGCCAATATGCATCAGAACCACTACATCTAAAAAAGTTTAAAAACAAAACACACTATGTTTAGGTGTTGTTGATCATTTTGGCACCATGTAAAACTCACATGACTGCTATTATGAGATACTACATTTATATAGTGTTAAATAAAGATAAAAACTCACAAATCAAACAATTTATTTGAGTGAAGCTAAGTTGAACCTAAAGAGTCAATGTTACTTACACAAAGAAAGCAAAGTTGATTATTACTCCATAGTTTGTTGATGATTCAGTTCATTTATTAGTTCTGTCAAAGATCCTGCAGTTTTGTCATTCACAAACTCATCTTTGCCCCTGCAGACCAGCAACTGTTCTTCAAGACTCTGTACAAGGGTTTTAAGCTTCTGAATTTCCTTCTCTTGAGAAAGGATTATCTGCAACGACAAGATAACGTATAA
The DNA here is from genome assembly GCA_030686995.1 of Artemisia argyi. Lineage (NCBI taxonomy): Eukaryota > Viridiplantae > Streptophyta > Magnoliopsida > Asterales > Asteraceae > Artemisia > Artemisia argyi. The sequence continues at coordinate 15,236 of JARVZY010011139.1, read as the reverse complement.
GACTATAAGCAGCTGATATATATCAAACTATATACAGCTTTTACAGATATGGATCAGGAAGTATTATATACTGAACCAGTATGGTTCTGGAACACGGATATCGTGCTTCACAGTCCTATCAAAGGTTGATCCATCCAGTACACTATTCACTTTAAGTCTATCTTCACTACTTCACAGCATGTCAATCTAAGTCTATCTCCACCTCTCCTAGTATCCTCTTTATACAAGTCATCTAAGATTCCTCCTATTAAGTACCTAAAGTATCTAAAATGCCATTAATCTTTATAAAACCTCCTCAATTAATGTTCATACTCTACAATGTTTCTGGTTTAAAAGTTCTCTCTGACACTCCTTTAAGAAACGTAAGATTAATTGCCAACGGACCAACTGTAATAGTATACAAAGGGCTGATTTCGCTAAGTAAGCAAGTTGGGGTGCCAGATCGACAAGCTTTAAACTTGTTTATATTTATCCTTTATCATTTAGTTATTTACCATACTTACGGACGCGTGGATCTATTGCTCTGCTCCTAGAGAGTAATAGATTTGAATGAGATCAAGAACTGTTTCCAATAAGCTCTTCAAATCAGGTTCACCCCAGGAATGATGCATCCGCATGTACAAATGGAATACCATTATAGCTCACAGACACACCAAAAAGTTGAGGACCTAAGAAAATTGGTCAAACCATGCCCAAGGGGAATGTTTCAACCATAGAGAACAGCAAAAGGAACACCTTGGCTCTTTTCTTTTTAAAGTCTGTTACAAGGTCACTGAGAAGGACATCCATGTGTCCAACTTATGAAGAGGCCAGTGGCCAATTAAGAAGCAGGAAAGTCTGGTCGATACAGGGGGAGGGAAGGAGATGGATGGAGAATATAGTGTCGAATCTTGATCCGCGTTCTCCTCAGCAGAGTGTGCTCCTACTGAACAGGATATGACCGAGAAAATGAGGAATTATGTGACATGAAATATTAAAAGGCTATTCATCTCATTAGATGTGCAATTTTTGTAACAACACATCATCTATTTTTATAGCTTGGCTATTAACCTGTTTCTTGCCCAAACATTCTTTTGGTCCCAAGGTTTAGGTGGAATCTTCCATTCACATATTCGGTCATATACGGTTACTATGAAAAAGTGCCACTAGTTTGACAAGCTCACAAGCAACCTCTATCAAAGATTAAGCAGCTGTTACATTCTTATAATTACCTATAAAGTCTTAATAATACAGGTGGAAAATCTACACCTGTGGTAGAAGAACAGTAGCCTTTGCTATTTAATACGTCAAGCAGCTCGAATGCATTCTTACAGTGAGAAAATTATTAACTCAGTTAACAAGACTGCCAAAAAAAAAGTCCTGCATCTACCTTTACAACCATGTCAAGGCTCACGTACTGCTCCAACTAATCATTATTATCCATGACACACTTAAATCCAAATACAGGTTCAGTCACTGCAAGCTAATTACTCCCTAATTTTATAAACACACATGTTTCTTGAAGTAGTGACATTATTGAACCAAAGTGCATGTCACATCGAATACTCACCATCAGCAGCAACACATATTAAAATATGTTACCGTAGCTACTGAAATATGAAAACCTAAATCTACACCAATTCAAGAATCAACATAAAAAATATTCTTAAAAGTAACTTAACGTAACCTCTATAATAATAGGACATCCACCCGGTCAGCATCTAAAACACACTCTATCTTTATGACACATCCTCAGTAAGTGTACTCAACAACCTCCCTTTTTGAATCTAGGGTACCTCTCTCGGCATTCCCTTATGAAAGATAAGATCAGCACGACAGCAACCCAATGGCCAATTAATGAAGTGTAGAAGTAGACAACTGGCTGATTTCACTCATTAAGAGAATCAGGTGTGTGTAACAATTTACAACAGGCTTCCTGTAGCATTTAGGTTTTGACAAACCTTAAGGAAGGAATGGGTGGATCTACTGGTCTACTCCTAAAAGTAATAGATTTGAACGAGGTCAGGAACCTTTTCCAAATATACTCTTAAAATGAGTAACACCAAGAATGATTTGTCCTCATATACAAGTGCAAAATCGTTATCACTCGCAGTTACAGAAAAAATCTGAGAACATGAGAATTTCAAACCATGCTCATGGGAACTTTGCAAATCATAGAGAACAACAAATCAAAAACCTTGGCTCTTCTCCTTTTGACCTCTTTTACAATCAATACAGGGGGAAGGAAAAAATAGATAAGAACATAGTGCCTAAGCTAGATCTGTGTTCTCCTCAGCACAAGAAACTGCTCATGCACACTAAACCAGGGAAGTACTGTGACTCGTGCATGTCTTATGACTGAGAAAAGGTGCTAAATTTCAGGAGCAACCAAGTGCACATTCGAACAGAAATTTAAAAGGCTATACATCTCATGAGTTGCGCGAGTTCTAACAGGTAATTATCAATTGTGGCTTGGCTAGGCATGTGTTTACTCTTTTAGTCCCCATGGCTTTCAGTGTAATCTTTCATCCACATTATTAAGCCGTATAGTGGTTAACTTGAAAAATGGCAACTAGTTTGTCCCACTCATAAGCAACATCTATCATGAGGAAGACCTATATCTGGATGCACAACCAGTAGCAATTGCTATTAAGAACTTTAAGCAGCTCCTGCGAGAACGATAATACATTCTCACAGTTAGAACTTCTGAACACTCGGTTAACAATACTGCCGAAAATAGTCCCACATCTACCTCTTACAATCATGTAATGACTCAAGCATTGCTCCAGCAAATCATCATTATCCAAGGCGCACTTAAATCTAACCAGAGTTTCAGCAGCTACTGCAAACTAATACAGTATAAAATGCAACTTGGAGCTCATTATTTTGATATTTTCATACACATGTTAAATCTTGGGGTAGGAGACTAAAGAGCCAAACAAATCACATTTAACTCTGGTAATCAACTACAACATTTTCATATATTGCTACTAATATCTTGACAGTCTTAAAACAACCAAAAGCTAGAAATTAACATTAAAAAGATAATCTCTAACCATGACAGAACGAATGCACAGCCGAGATTTTTTAAAGCGCACTGATGAAAGGTTCTACTTTTAGACAAGTCATACTCAAAAAGGGTAATTGAAAAAGACATTCTTGTGTCCATCTTAGGGAGAAGAAAATAATGAATTGAGAAGCAGGAAATCTACTCTGTACAGCACGGGAAGGAAGGAGAGAGATGGAGGATAAAGTGCCTAATCTAAATCCCTCTTCTCCACCACAAACAGAACCCAGATGCCTCAGCACAAAATGTGTTCCTACGCACTACACGACACAAGTATGGTGACTGTGTCATGTATTATGGCCGAGACAAGGAGCAAAACTTAACAATGATCAAGCAAACAGGATGTGGTCAAGACAATGAAGAATTATGTAAAATCAATATCACAAGGTTGCACATCTCATTGACTGTGTCAATTTGGAGTATAACATTACTCATTTCTTTTGTGAACAATGTGTGATTAAGCAGGTCTTGTCAGCTAATCCTCGTCAGCATGGCAAGATTAAATCTAATTATTTTTGTATGACCAAAAAAAACACACATACACCTGTTCCCTCAGAGCAGACGTCCTTGTGGGGCCGGGAAGGAGAGGACTTTTGTTAAATAGGTCCTAGTCCAAAAGGGACCCCGGGTTAGGGTTGCCCGTCAAACTAACCTTTTGTGAATCTATAGCTTTGTCCCAAACAGGACTTGAACTCACAACAAAGAAGTCGGGATACACCTAAGTTAGATCCTAAGTTGATAATTTCAAATACTGCAAGTCAATTGTAAAATAAAACTTACAACTTGTTATTTCCGATTTCCCAAAGCCTAACCATGAAGATCAAAAAGACCAACAATTTGACCATCACACCCGCAAAAGATATTCCGAAATACATTAATCCACATACGCTCATTTCTTCATACAAACTATAGTGTACATCACATCTAATACTTACTATAAGCTACAACACCTTTTAAAAGACGCTACCACTAGTTCTTAACCACAACATAACACATGTCATGAAACCAAACACTAATCCCTCTAAAATGTTTTTCAATATGTATAAACCACTTAAGGGTGGCCTAGTGGCAAAAGGGCTTGTGACTATCACTCTAAAATGTGTGAGGTCTCAAGTTCAATTCCTGCTAGGTGCAAACAACCTTAAGTGGCCAGGCCAACCTCCTGAAAAGGGAGGGCTTTACCTGGTTTGAGTGTGTAGAGGTGGCAATTTGTGCCCAAAATCAAAAAAATGGGCTAATTTGGACAAATTTATAAAAAGATTTGGGCACATTTAGCCCCCTTCTTTTTTTGAAATGGGAATATATTGCCCATTTAAAAGTTAAATGGGCACAAACGGTCACATGTTTTCTATCAATTGAAGAACATTACAATTATTTAAAAAAAAAAAAAAAAAAAAAAAAAAAAAAAAAAAAAAAAAAAAAACTTGTAGATATAATATATTTAATTTTTTAAATATAAATGGGGTGTTACGTTTGAGGAATTTAATTTGTCGTTTTGGGTCTTTTCTAAAGCGATTCGTATAGCATGCGCCCGCTTGGCCCGTGCCTGTTTAGCCCGTGCCTGTTTAGCCCGTAGCCCACCCATTTTGCCACCTCTAGGCGGTAGGTTCAAACCCCGTGGATTAGTCGGCCAAAAGGTCAGAAATCATGGTTACAAAAAAAAAATGTATAAACCTTTCAATTAACACAACCGAGGTTGCCTAATGGTTAGGCATCCTGACATCCTCACAAACAGTCTCAGGTTCAAACCTCACTAGGTACACTACACATATTGGGTGTCAGAAATAGTCACGAGGATACCCAGATTAGGCCGCATAAATTTGAATCGGTTTAGGCCATAAATAGACGGTAAATAGGTAAATTACAACTTTTTTCGGATAGAAATAGTTTAAATGTGCATAGAACAAAACTTAGAAACTCCGTATAAATAAATAGAACACTATTTAATTTACGTTTTTCGCTAGGGGGGCACGTGCCCACCCTGCCTCTCCGCCACCGGATATGAAGGTAAGTACATGGCTATCTTATGGCCTAAATTCTATCGGTAACCCGGAAAACCACATCAGTTTACCTGTTTTATAAACCTATGAATACCAAAACAATAATTATACAACAAACAATTATACGACTGACCTTCTCTTTAACGGACTCTTCCCTCTCCAAGACGTAGTCCCTCTTTCGACTGACATCCAACGGCCTGGCCTCAACCTCATTGACAATATGTTGATTCCACTCAAACTGAGAAGTAAACACTAGAAACAACAACAACGAAACTAATAGAACCGATCTCGACATCACCAAACCCTAGCTTTCCTAGTCAACCTGTTCCATATAACATTTTATAAAAATTCTAACTAAGTTTTATATTATATAAACCCTAGGAAGTGAATGGTATAATTTATGTAATTGATTATGAATTGAATAATACCTTTGAGAAATGACAAGGATGAGTTGTGTGCTGGAGACGAAAGGAAAACCGTGAATAAAGGGGGTTTTTTTGAAGTTTGATAAGAGTCTTATTTTTGAAATATAATATAGTTACATGGCACTTCTCAAAATAACGATAGCGAGCTTATTTTTTTTTGTTTTTTGGCACACGGTTTTTTTTAAGGAGGTGTTAGCTTTTTTTACAAAAATAATTTTTTTTAAATAAGTGTTTGGCACAAAGTTTTTAGAGTTTTTTTTTGGCAATGAGCGGTGTGAGCTTTACTATTTTTTAGGAAAACTATTTTTACTATGCTTCTTTATAAAGCTGTCAGCTTAAAGCTACTTTTGCCTACTTAGACTATGTTTGGCACAAAGTTTTTTGGAGCTTTTTTGGGTAATAAGCGGTGAACAATGAGCTTTTTGATTTTTAGTGTTCATTTGGCATAAGAGCTATGGGCTTTACTATTTTTTAGAAAAACTTATTTTTCCAATACTTCTTTATGAAGCTACTAGTTTTTTTTTTGCTACTACTCACAGCTACTACTTAATGTTATCAACTACTTTTATAGCCTTAAAAACTCAATCGGAAATGTCGACATTAAAGCCAAAAAAGAATATTTTCCCCATACCAAAATTCACCAAATCCAGACTAACGTACTACTTCCATTGCACAAGTTACTTAAACTTCCCAATCCCTCCCACTTTTTCAAAAGACAATTTTCCCAATAATAACCACCGTTTCACAACCCGATGAGCCAAACACCCTTGATATAAATATAATAAAAAGTTAAAAACCAAACACCAATTAAATCAAACCACCATTAACCACCATGGGAAACACACAGTCACCAGGCGTTAATCCGCGTTACACATCTGCCGTTAGGTCAGTTTTTTCATCACATTTAAAATCTATTAACACATCATAACTAACAATTAATCGTTACATTTTACAGAGCATTTTCCGATACGGAGATCAGTGACTTAAAATCGTTATTCGCGTCACTCGCTGGTGATTCGGAATACGTATCGTTATCCGTGTTCAAGGTTTTCTTTTTGTAATGTGTCGTTAGGATAATAGAACTGTAAACGAACTGAACGGATATGAATGCTAGCTTATGTGGCAGCATCTTGTTGTAGGGGCCTACATTTTCACTAACTAATAAATTATTGCCACGTAGATTTAGGCTATGTTTCGCGACACGAAGCAGTTAGGAGTAACTAGTAGATGTTTATTTAAAAAACGTGTTTGGTAACGTAGCTGTAATTATAAAGTGTAAAACAATCAAATGCTTACCGCTTGTGGCTTTGCTGAGGTGTTCCCAAAGAAGCAAAATGCTTATCGCCTGTCGCTTGTCACTCCTAAATGCTTCCAAAAGATTGTTGCCAAACATGACCTTATAGGAACAAAATTCAGTTATACGTACTAAGGTCATGTTTGGCAACACCCTTTTGGAAGCGTTTAAGAGCGGTAAGCGACAAGCGACAAGCGTTTCAGTTTTAATGCTTGTTTGGCAACACTGTTGCTAGCGTTTAGCAACACCTCAAAAGCTTGCAATCTTAATGCTTCCTAAAGAAGCTTTCCAATATACCGCTAGCGTTTAATTTTAATATTACCAATTTACCCTAAAAAAATAACATTCATTCATAAGTATATGCCCTTTTTCGTAATTTTACATTTTATAACTACATCTACAGCTACGTTACCAAACACGTTTTTTAAACAAGCAACTACTGCTTACTGCTACTGCTTATTGCTACTGCTTACTGTTACGTGTCGCCAAACATAGCCTAAGTCACTAGGTGAACAGTTTTTTTACGAGTATAAAGGAAATAAAAATGAACTAAATGGTACAATTTCTGAATTTCATTAAAACTTAGTAAACAAACTAAGAAAACTTGTATTTCTTTTGACCTATTAGTGGACTAGATAAACAAGACTTGTATTTATGTGACACAAAATTTCGGTACCAGGTTCATTTCGGAGAAATCGGTATTTTTAATGAAAATTTACACTAGGCCGAAAACATCCACCAGGTTCCCGTGACCTCCCGGGAATCCCCCTAGGTTCGCCCTTGTTTAGGTATCTCAATCATTTCTGATATAAACAATCACACATATATGAATTAACATAAACACGCCTTGACAAGCAGATAGTTGTACTCGTATGTTAATGAATGTAAATGAACAGATAGTCAAACTTTTCATTTTGTTGTGTATCTTCATGAATTGTTATTTTGATACTCCTGTGCTGCTTTGTTGAATATTAATAGACGTGTACATTTTCAAATGTTTAATTATGGTACGTGTACTGTACCCTGTCACAAATAGGTGCATTAGTACAAAATAATAGGTTTAGGTACGAGACAAGTAATATTTTGGGTACACGTACCATAACGGAACATTTGAAAAGTGCTCATCCTTTGTATAGCTTAACCTTTTAATTAAACATAAATAAATGAACTTCACGTCGAGCAGGTCACGAATGGTTAGTTGAACGTTCCGTTTGTATGTACAGCTAAAGTTAAGAGTTATGAAATTATTGTGTTTTGTGTTAGGATTTTATGGGAATTAAAGGAGCTCTTGGAGAAAGATTGTATGATATAGTGACACAGAATCGGAAAGATGATAAACTTACCTTTGAAGACCTTGTTATTGCTAAAGTAAGTTTGTATTTAGTATTTACTTACTACTGGATTTGTAATTTGAGAATTGCTATGTTTTTGCTTTTGGTTAATGACTCGAAGCATCAGACTGTATTTATGTGAAACATATAAAGTAGGAATCTGTATGTTTGTGTCTTATCATTAGACTTCATCTGATGCGTGGTATGGTATAATAAAGTGATACTTAACATGTTTTAGGTGTTAAGAGTTAGGTAGTTAAACAGAATTTTAGCACTTATACTCTGTGCCCGCGTTTTTTTTAGGAGACAAACGAAAGGTAGGGAAAAGGAAGGAAGCAGAAATTAAATATAACTTATTGTGTTACCGAGGTTAACTAGAGAAAAAAATTGCTGAGTCGTTCTCATCTAAACTCATCCTAAAAGTGATGATTTGTAAAGAAAGTGATTTGAGAGGGGTTTTTTTTTCTTTTTTTTTTTTTTTTTTTTTTTTTTTTTTTTTTTTTTTTTTTTTTAACAACTTTGAGTTACAAACATGCAGCTAACTAACTAATAATATTACTTATACATACAAGTGATAGGTTGGACTGTCAATTTTCTCTCCGTTTCTTCTAACTCAGGAACACAAAAACATTTATCTTTTTCCTAGCTTGGAAACACAATGCCAATGTTGGCTGCTCAAGTTCATTTGTACTTACACACTGATCTATATTTCAGGCAACTTATGAAAAAGGAACTAGAGATGAGATTGACGAATTTCTCTATCAACTATGCGATGTTGACGGTGATGGACATTTAGTGAGGTAAAATGGTTAAGGTTATATCATTTTTTTAATATCTCAATGCAAGGGTGTCATACTTGGTTGAGAGGAAACTTCTTTATGTTTGCATGTCTAAACATGAGATCCGGTAATTTCGACTTGTTTAATCCGCTACTCTGGCCTTTCTATTTCGTTGCACACACTCAGGGGCTGGTTATACTTATAAGTTGAAGTTGTATCAAAATTTTTGTTTTTGATGTAAATAGGCAGTCTCGTGTTTGCTTTCTTGTTTTTAAAACTCTCTACATTACTATATCTCCTCGCAGATCTGACTTGGAAGCTGTTATAAGTGAGATACTTGATAATATATCTTTGGGGAAAAAGTCTGAAAGTTCATCAGCTTCTGAACTGAGGCCGATTAGCATATTCCTTGATGCTGCCAAATTTACAAAGGATGTTGAAGGAAGTTCTGATAGAAGTATGTCGCTGGATGATTTCAGAACCTGGTGTCGCCTTGTTCCATCTGCCAGAAAGTTTCTTATTAGCTTGTTGAAGCCATCTTCTATAGGTATCTATTATTTAAGTAGTACATACAGACCTACGGGTTTCAACGTTCAGACCTGGTACCCTTAAGACACAAAGACATGGATCTTTTTTACGTGCATATCACAATTCATCATCGTTATTCAATTTCTTGAATTGTTGAATTTAATGCAGAAACAAATATACATAAGTTAGCTGATCTCTAGTACATAGGTGTTATTCATGCAATAGTTTATATTTTGCTATTTTCCTGCAAAAGCAAACCATAGTTATATGCAGCATTTCAGCCTAGTAGAAATCTCATATATCGTCATGATTAAATGTCACCTGGGAAACACACCATAATAATGTATGGCATTTCAGCTAAGTAGTAGCCCTTACTGGAAGTAGGGGTTGCCTAATTGCACACATGTTTTGAGATGATGAACGTATGGACTTTACCTAAGTAATAGGAGTATAGGACACATCTTGTGACTGATTACTGCCATCCACAACTTCATTATTCAATGATATAAAATTCTTGCACTTATATAATTATATTGATACTTCATGTTTAATTTCGTTTGTTTCTTCTTCTTTTGGTCTTGTATTTTAAGTGCAACCAAAGAAGATACATTGCTTGTTAGTTATCATTATTCTGAGAGTAATGACAGGGATGCCTAATTGACATGTCTAAATGTATGCGGAATCCACTCAAATATTGACACACGTCCCAGTGATTTCTATCTCCTCGACTCCACCTAAGGGTTAGGTACACTATTAGGCACAAGTTTTACTTGCATGAATGATTTCTCTTATTGTGAACCTCTGCCTTTATGGATGGGCCTTAGTGGAAAGCGGAAGGGCTGTGGCCCCCTCAACATTTTGAAGTTTTACTTATATTTACTTAAAGAATTAATCATATTTGGTATACTTTGTAAAGAAAAAGTGAGTTTGGCTCTCCCAAAGCTAAATAATTTACCTTTCAGCCCTCTCAATAAGTTTATTTAAGTTCCGTCTATGTTAAATACTTTTAACATCCTCCCATTGAGGGTTAATAAACATGTATTTGTGGTGTTTGTCAGATCAGCAGAGCTACTAAGCTGTTAACTATGACATTCTCATGCACATTACTTTTATGGAACAGGCTCTCAAGTTCCTCGTCTGATACATCAGGAGGACATCGATTCTAATATTCTGCTATTAAAGGAGGAGTATGCTTGGCACATAGGAGGAGCACTTTCACATCAAGAACTGGGTGAATGGAAACTCTTGTATCATAGTGCACTCAATGGACTAAGTTTCAATACCTTCTTGGGCAATATTTCGTGGGTAGCTTACTTCCTCCAATTCATTTTGTCTTCTGCATATGCGTCTAAGTGAAACTTTAAGCAATGCCATTTAGATTTCTTCTACTTAGGGGCTTATGAGTTATTAGCTTATATAACAAAAATAAGCCTAATCAAGTGTTTGGCTAACTTTATATGGTTGGGCTCATGACCTTAGATGAGGGGGTTTTGATAAGCCCAAAATTTGTGGCTTATATGACGCCCGGGGGGGGGGGGGGGGGGGGGGGGGGGCGCTTATATGAGAAATGTTATATAAAAGACTTTTGTACTCTCACTTAATAATTACACTTTTTTATGTTCATTTACTTTATTCAACCTCATTAAGTATGATAAGCTAAGCCAAGCACTAGACATGGGCTTATGCTATATAAAAGCCGCTTATAAAATATAAGCCTAAGCCCTATAGACAAGCTTACACAAACACCCTCTTATTACATACATCTATGTGTTTAATATCTTTGTGATGCTGGATGTTATTCCTACTGTTCCACTTGGGTTGTGCTTGTAGACCCATGATCTATCTGATGGATGACCACTCTCACTCTCACACATAATAAAACTAGAATGCTAAACAGAACTAAAAAATAGTGTAGTTGAACATATACTAAATGAAGTTATGTGTTGGTGCAAATAAGTATGTAAATGAACACTCATGTTCTTCTACAATTAAGCTCAAAATCTTGTCCCTAGTTCTTCTAAAGCCTAGATACAGTTAAACTGACTAAGTTTTTTGATGCTATTTAAACTTAGCTAAACATCATCAGCCCTCAAAAATAGTGGCAAACATATAGCATGTGCCTTTTGTTATCAAACATGCATTAATATCAATGTCGAGTAGACTGTAGATAAATCATCACTGTCCCAGATTTAAATCGTTAATGGTAAAAGCCGTTGATGCATTTAAAATCATCACTTGGGTCCCGACTTGTGGCATGAATACTTGGTAGATAATCCTTAACTATGCGTAGCATTTATACTGGACGAAGATTATTTCTTCCTTTTGAACAGCTTATTATAAGCAGAGGCAGGACTATCTGTTTATGTTTTGATATAATAAAATGATCCAAATTGGCAAACAATAAAGGGCACAGTATATAAGTTTCAGATTAGAGCTATTGTCTCCCAATTTCCTTTGTATATAAGTTCCTAATAAAACGAAACACTTGAATCATTTTAATTGCATCAATGACAAGGGTCATTGATTAGTAGGACTGATGGTATTATATAGAGGTTTTGGAATTATCTGTTCAAGCCCATTGATTAGTTGGACTGATGGTATTATGTAAAGGTTTTGGAATACTATTGATTAGGAGAAAGTGTGGCAGAAAGGTCAAAGGTTGTGTGATCACATACATCAATGGATAAACAACTGTCATATGAACATGCATGGTTAATTGAGTTTCAATCCCAGTAATCTTATGTAAATTTTTGGTAGTTCTACAAGTTTTACGATATTTTGTATAGAATACAGGGGTGGTCTTTTCTCATCTGTATAATTGACCTGCAGAAATGCTGAAGGGCCAACTGTTTTGATTATCAAGGACAAGGAAGGCTACGTATTTGGTGGTTATGCATCTCAACCTTGGGAGAGGCATGCTGACTATTATGGGGACATGAAGTCTTTCCTATTTCAGCTATACCCTACAGCATCTATATATCGACCTACTGGCGCTAACACCAATTTACAATGGGTAAGCTCATCTTCTTTAGTCATACACTACAATAGTATGGTTCCCATTTGATAGTTCAGTTTAAGTTGGAGCATATTGTTATAGAAGGTCTCCGAACTGAGGTTACTACTTTACTAGATAGTAGTCCATTTTTGTAGCAAGGTCATTTTCTTTTTAGAAAGATTTGATATTAAATGTCGGTGAATTACCATACTATAAAAGTTTGATAATTTTGATTCAAAAATGACAAAAAATAATTGAATTTTGTTTTCACTAAATAATAGCACCATTCTAACATGGCGAGAAAAATGGACAAGAAACGCAAGTGATTCTTTAAGTTGTAATTGCTTCATCAGTCAAGTTAACTTTCTTTTCCCTTATTTTGTTGCTAATATTAAAATGCTATATGCAGTGTGCTGTGAACTTCACTTCCGATAGCATTCCAAATGGCATTGGTTTTGGCGGTCGACCAGGTCACTTCAACCTGTTTATTTCAGCAAACTTTGATAGCGGCCACACTTTCACTGGCCCTACCTTCAATAATCCTTGCTTGTCAAAAGGCAACCATGTTTACCCCGAAGTGATAGAATGCTGGGGAGTTGTACAGAAGGGAGTTCAACAAGAAAAGCAAGACGGGGTGAAAGGTACTGTGCTGGAAAGATTCAAAGAAGACCGTAATATGCTTAATCTTGTCGGGCTTGCTAATTCAAGCAACTGATTGCTCTGAAGGTGAGAAAACCTGATCGTGTCATACAAGGTTTGCAAGGGTGTTTATTGCTGATTTTTTTTGGGTCTTTGTACATGTTGAAGGGAATAGCAGACACTGATACCAGAGAGACCCCTAGCTACTTGATACATATTTGTTGTCACAGTGTGGTGACTTGAAGCTCTTTTGTGTTAATGTTTTCTTGTAAATTAGGCAAATGCAAGTGTCAACTGATCTAGTGTGTAAACATATTCCTTGAACTACAATACTGTTCTTGTTTTGTGAAATAAATTACGTGCGCCATGCCATGGTACAACCTTTTAGCGCTGTAACTGGAGTGAGTGTGACCTGTACTAATGAATTGTTGACCGGTATTTGATGGGAATGCCATGAAACATATTGCCGTTGACGCCACATCAATATCTACTGAAAATGAATCTATATAACATAATCACAAGAGTTTGCAGCAATTCGAAACCAAACTGGACAAGAACAAAAGGTCTAAAAATACAGAACCAAGATAGCCACATTTTTAACTCATTATCTCCCAAGACGTGAATATGGACTATACTTAAAACTTCAGGCTAGTGCTTTTTCAACCAGACTAATTAGGTTCCGTTTCTTTTTCTTTTGCGAGCTCTGTCCACTAATGGGAGTGGGACCCATTCACATATATTAACATTTTTTATTTGATGGGTCCACTAACTTTTGTTACAAAATCTGTCTATTAAAGGGATATAAAACCTCACATGTTACCAGCCAGACGTTCTAAGAGAAGGGGGACCCACCCGGACCCACATGCCCTTAACTAACAAATAAAAAGTAAACAAGGCCTAAGCATGTAGCTTGAATGCTAAGCTCACGCGCAAAGTCTTTTTTTTTTTTTTTTTTTTTTTTTTTTTTGTGGATGACATGTGCTAAGAATCCATATCCCAGCATTATTAAACATGATGTCGAGTTTTCCATAAGTCGCAAATGCAATAATATCTACACTTTTCCGTCAGAATGGACAAACCACTTGACCAATTAGTCTTGGATGTGTACAATATTGTTCAGCAAAGAGCTTTGAATTACACTCCCCAACACCGCCTGCTGGTCCCGTTATCAACGCTACTTTTCCGTCTAGCCTACATTTATCATATCTGAAAAACTTTATATTCTATCATTTAGAGATGCAAAACAAACTTACAAGTTACAACACAAAGGATTGAAGTGTCTAGGAATATGAAATAGTTATAGCAAAAATCAGTGACACAAGATCTACGTGATTAAACCAATTAATTCATGAGTATAATCGATTAATTTTCAAAATCACGTTAATCAGTTGATTTTATTAGTACGAATCAGTTTGGCAATTTGAGAACTCTTGTAGGCTAGTTCAAAACTGACTGGTAAACACCATTTCTTCTAGTGGTTGTCACTAGTTTTAGGAAATTCCGAGGATCTATTTAAAATGTAGTAGGATACATAAATCTGGATTTATATATATTTGTGATCCAAACTACACACTATGATGAATCCAATATGTCGCCACAGGACAGAGTTTTATGGTGTATGCATACACAACTTTGCTCTCAATTTTAAGATAAATTATCGGGGTATTGAAACATGCTGAATGATGGATTGACAATAGTAATTCCACCATCTATAAACAAATTGTGTCCGCTAATGTACTTGGCCTCGTCGCTTGCCAAAAAAAGGGCAGCTTTAGCAACGTCATCAGTTTTAAGCATCAAACCCTTAAGGTTTCCGATTGAGTGCATCTTTTTCTCTAAAGCTTCCTCATCAAGCCCAAGGTAACTTGTACCCATTGGTGTAGCCACTCCGTAAGGTGACAAACAATTTACTCGAATGCCAAATTGCCCAAGCTCTACTGCTAAATTCTTGGTTAGACCAACCACAGCGTGCTTTGCACAAGTGTCGGCATGCGTGGCCATACCACCTATATTTGAAGCAACGCTAGCCATTGATATTATTGATCCACCTCGTGCTGGAACCATAACCCTAGCAGCATGTTTCATGCCTAAAAAGACGCCTGTGACGTTAACACTAAGAACACGTTCAAAGTCTGTTTTCTCATTGTCGATGACGCGTGCTTTATAAGGATCCATTATCCCAGCATTATTGAGCATGAT